>JAIPRK010000053.1:193507-512865 GCA_025469195.1 Chaitophorus viminalis | reverse complement strand
TTTATGTTATTTTTTATTTTAGATAACACATCACTTATTATTCTGCAATGAGTGAATCGTTTATTAAATCGTATATTTTCTGAATAGGTATACCTATACTTATTCATCAGGACAACTAATCGAAATAAATATATTATAATGTAGGTAATTGACATTTTATAGATGTCAGAAGAATAAAATATTAAAAGCATGATTTTACTAAACATTTTATTTTACATTTTTATATCTGAAAATACATTATATACAAATGATACGAAAATAAATGTATGAATTTAAAAGTCTCTTTTTAACACACCTGTTCCTGTATTTAACCTAAATTTTTGAATATTCCACTCCAACTTTCGATGATGTCTATTATCTACTTATTTACATTTTATTCATGTTTTATAATAATTTGTACAATAAACAATAATTTTTAAATTTTGCTAAAAATACTCGTAAGTAAACAATTTATAATTTATAGCTTATTATTAAATATAGGTATATTAAAAATATATGTATAAAATATATATATATAAATATAAATATATATTATAATAATTTAAATGTATTTTAAACCCGTTATCAAGTAATTCAATTGTATTATCCTTCATTAAATAAGAAAACAAAATGTACAGGTACTTATTAATAAAACACACATTTATATAGGTACTTATAAATTATAATGTTTATTATACTTTTGAGTTTTAACTTATAAGTATGGTTTACAATACATAATTTAAAGAACGATTGAATTATTATGGTTTATATTAATTGCCTATATATTTGTATTTGGGTTAAAAAAAAAATACTTATAATTTAGGAATAATTCTAAACGAATTATGTTTATGACATGTCAAGTTCTACGACACTTATTTAAACTGGTTTATTGTTTATAATTGAATCCACATAATTATATTATTTTATAGTAAAATCTTACCAAGTTAATTTACTTTGATATTTTCCGTTTTAAATTTATCGTAATGCGCTTATTTTAAGTTACCTTTTTGTTAAATAGATACTTTTAGGAAAATCATATACATGTTTAATACTTTTTATTGTTTTTATAGTACTGTTCTCCTATTAGTGCCAATTATATTTTATTTCATATTGTTTGTTTATAAATGTACCTATGAGATTTACTTGGATTATTATATAAATAAGATTTTCTTTTAACACTTATCGATACAATATTGATGTGATATATTATATTATTAATATAGATGTTTATAGTCCAGTAATTAAATTTTTCATAATTTTAATAAATGTTCTATATATTCATCCAATTTTGTATTATTTTATTTTTTTGTTAAACTTCCAGGATATCTTTTACCATGACTCCAGAGCTTGTATATATGTGTATACAATAAATATCACCATGTGCTTGGAGAATTGGTCTGATACAGATTATTTTTTTAAAAAAAAAATAATGATATAAAAAAAAATATTTTACTATCTATATATATATATATAGGTAAGAATACAGTATGTTATATCCCTAATATATATTTGGAAAGTAAAGACAACCAAATACCATTAAAAAGGATAAATTTAGAACTTCCAAATAGCCTAAGAGCCCTAAGACAAACACTTGATACTATGGTATTTGTTTAATATGAAAATTATAGATGGGTTCTATTTTCAGTTATTATATATTGTAGACTTTGAATAAGTCAAAAATGGATTTAAAATGTAATATTAAGGAATTATTAGTCCAAAGTATTTCAGCTATTACGGATTTCTTTTTATATGTATTCAAATAGCAATGCTAAAATATTTTGTATGACGGCACAAATGTATGCAATTTAACGTCATACGTGCGTTGTGTCCCATTATGCGTATTTATTTTATTATAAATTTTTGACATGTATATGTCTTATGGCTGGGGAGTCATTCTGTTAATTTGTCCGACACTGTCATTAGTCATTCGTCATGAGGGTCTCGATATTTCCGACAAAAACATCTATGTTTTAAAAAAATCGATGTTTACCTGAATAAGTTATATGAAAAATTGTACCTATTTGAATGCTTGCTACAATTCAAGAGTGAGGAGGATACATATATGTCTTGTTTCTACTGAATATAGTTGACATAAGAATGTCGATGTCAATTTGGTAGAAACAAGACATATACATGTACCGATGTATCTGTATGTAGTATAGATACTCTTAGTTTTTTTTTTTTTTTTTTATGTAATTTACGACATTATATAGTTCATAGATTGTCTTTAGTTTGTTAGTTAATTCGAAAAAGTGTGTAAATCTCAAAATTTTGGAAAATTGACAAATTTATCAAATAAGTACATAGATAGAACATACAACAGATAGAAGTTATGTAAAACGTATATTTGCCATTATTAATTAATTGATTAATAATAAGCAACTATAATTACAGTGAAATGTACTATTTTTACTCATCAAATTATTTTTTCAAAAACTTTGACAAGACTCGAAATATCTTGTATCCACGATGTCTTTGTGTATAATCAGACTCATATGAACTCATCACTCGTGGATGAATGCGGACAACGGTGTCACGTTCTTGGAGTGGTGATGGTGATGGTGGAGTGTGGGAAGTTATGTTACTACTGTAGTGAATTATATGGAGGTGTAATTTTATTATTGTAATAATTATCGATCGTTTCTAATAAAATAGTGACTACCTACATTGTAATCAGTCGTCATCACTCAAGCTTAAAACTAGTAAAACTAACATCAAGTGGTAAGTGATAGTAATGTTATTTTTGATTGAATTTTCGTATACAGCTTGAGCATCAGCAAAAAAGTGAATTATTTGAATACTTTTAGAACAATTTATGATTAAAGCCTTGTTTGTAATGTTTTTTAAGTCCATAATTATTGAAAAAGTACACATTTTCATACTGAGATTAATTTGTGTAAACCATTTTTAAAAACTATGAACTTTTTACTTTATCATAGTTTACTACGATGGAAATTCTATAATTGACTCGATTGTATTAGAATTATATACGTATAAGTCATAATTTGTATACAATAATTTTTTTAGCATTTGACTAGTCTCGAGTGTCAAATGTAAATATTTATTATAATTTATCTTAGTTATTAGTATTGTAATTTCCCAAACAGATAAATTATACTTTAAGGTTTCATTATTGAGGGTTATTAATAAATGATTATACTTATGTACATTTATATTGATTGATTAACTTTTAACTTAAGTTCCTACATACATATATATACATACATACATCATTAATAATTCGTATTTGTTGCAAGTATTCAAAATAATTTTGCCACATAAAATACAGCCGCAAGTAGTTAAGGTAGTGATGTTATACTATATGAGAATAATAGAATAATATATGAGATAATCTTATAATCTTAGTTCGTATCATATTACATTTAAGTCAATAGGCAGGTATAGTCGAGTATTTACCAGAATTGTAACTGTCATATTGATTCCACACGGATTGATAAATTATAAATACTCTTGCTATAACCGTACTAAACTAACCAACTAATTGTTTGGCATCACCGATATAACCTGATAGTCCAATTTCTACATTTTAAACTTTTCGAACATTTTGTTTATATACATTGAAGTATACATTTAGCATAAAAAATTTTATATATATAAAAATAAATATATATATATATATGTTACAAATCAATAACATAAGTTATAGCTTAAGATGTAGGTATAACATTTATTAATTATTATGTATAAGGTGAAATCCTTAAAACGTAAATTTTTTATCTATACATAATAAGTATGTATAGTACACTTATAATTAGAGCGCGGATTTTTATGCACAAAAAAATACCGAAATATGCCATATAATATGCAGTAAAAATCATGAAAATATGCAAAAATCTGCAGTCAAAATCATGAAAATATGTAAAAATATGCAAGAATTTTTTATTTATTTAAAATTTACAAATTAAACAACTTATAATAATTAATGAATCAAATGCTTTATAAAAAAAACTGTACGGAATTTTCTAAACAACTTAATGTATTTTAAAAATTGTATTTACTATTAAACTGAATAATCATATGCTTTTCGAGTTTTTCTTCTATGAAGCTATGATGCTTATTTTCGACATATTCACGATTTACGGACAACAATAAACGATGTAACCCAGTGTTAAGTGGTGGATAACCGATTGATACAGCAAGAGCGATTAGATATATATAAATTATTATTTAGTGACTATAAAATTTAGTTTTAATTTTTTTACTTGACAAAATATTATTTTATAATTTTTTTTAAATTTTCGCTTCAATATGCAATAACATTTAGATATGCAGAAATATGCAAAATATGCTATTGCGTAGAAATCCGCACTCTACTTATAATTAAGAACCATGTTAAGAGTGGTGTAAGAACTAAGAGGGGTAGTTTCCCGAATGCAGCTATACATTTTGAAGATTATTTTTTAAATAATATAAACATACATAATTTATATTAATTATATATACATTAAGTTAATAAACAGGGTTAATAAATGATACTCAAAAATTTCACAAACTTTTATTTTAAAAACATTTATACCATTACACATTTTGTGAGATTTCATGTAACAATAACCTTGTCAGTAATTAAATCCAATGGGCTATACATAGCAATACTCCCCCATGCATAATTAAGATTATGATTTCACATTAAAATTCAAGCCTCAAGGTAATCAATAAACTATTACATAATAATCGACAGCCTAGGTAATCAAAACAAATGTACACGTCTACCAACCAATTATTGTATTAAAATAATAACGCGCAAAAGTCATAATAAGGTAAGTTAAATTACTAATTAACTAATTGATGAAAACAACGGAACCATTAATCGTTTGTGAATCAGAAAAATATTAATTTGAAAAATGTAATTAATTATTGACTATGACTACAAGAATACGCTTCATCAAACGTAAAATCTTCATTGATTCATTAATATACCTACAGTAGCTGTAATTTTTTTTAACAATGGCAATAAAATAAAATAAATCTGAATCCAACAATAAGTGCAACAAAAATCTTTAACTTAACCCGATACAAAGATCCTCAACTCATTCTCATAGACAATCAAGAAATAAAATGAAACAATAAAAATGACTCTGTCAAGTACCTTGGTGGGCTCCTGGACGAAAAACTGACGTGGAAAACTCACATAAATAACAAACTTACCCAAGGCTATTATATACAAGAATCAACATACTTTATCCCTTAGTTAATTATTAAACCACCCTACAAATAAAATCATCTCCCTTACTATACACCTCAATAATCCGGCCTTTAATAACCTATTCCTGTCCAATATGGACAGCAGCATCACCAACTAAAATTAACAAATCCAAATTCTACAAAACAAATTCTTGAGGATATGCCTAAAAACTCCATGGTTTATGAGGAATAGGCAAATCCACAATGACACAGGAATCCCTCTCCAACAAGACTGGATAAAAATTAAATTTAAAAATTTCTCCATCAACCTCAATGCATCCGATGGCGCACAGTTCTTCAACCTATAGGGGACAAAAACAAAAAATCGACGTTTAAAACCACGTCTACCACAAGACCTTCTTCTGTCAGATGTCAGTGAAGATGAAGATCAAACTTAAAGCTACTATTAACACATCATAATTTGTTATAATTAAATATGTAAATATACTTGTTCATCAGCAATATGCTGAAACATTTTAAATTTCATAAATTAAAAAAATTTATGAGAATACTTATGAGACGTTTTTATCAGTCCAACACATATAATTTGTTTATAAAGGGCTTGTCAAATTAAATGCTCAATCAAAAATCTATTAATAAACTTCTCATTCCCTAGTATCAGTTATTAAACTTTTAAATCATAACGACAAATAACTATAATGGCTCTCACAGAAGTAACAATACTTTTTATGACATGGCCATACGTCCATACATATAATGTGATTGATGAAATATAACTTATATAACTATAGTATTATGGTACATTTAGAAATCGAAATAAATTTTAAACATTATTCAATATTTTAGTATAATATAATGGTTATAAGTTGTACGGGCTAAGAAACCAAAAACAACTGAAGCAAGAATTTAATCTTAATTTTTCGCTTTAGCTGTTTTAATATGAATTCAAAAAGACCATTTAATTTAAAGCCAATATTTACTTGGTGCAAATTGTAATTGTAATTTCAAGACTTTAGAGCACAGCTCATTTAATAATCAAAGAAATTTTATCACGATGTCTCCAGAAGGGCACAACTTGTTTTACATAACAGATCTAAAAATAATAAACCTAATAAATCGTTACAGTTCATTAATATTCATTATTCATTTCGTGACCTTTGAAGTAAAACATTTAAATGCGTATTTGAATTGGCAGTCAAGCTGAACGGATTTAATTTGTTATCAGCAGTGTAATACAAAAACATGAAAAAATATTTAAACTGATGAACCATGGGAAATAATCTATTATTTTCAACATTTAAATGTAATCAAATATATTTTTCTGTAAGAATTTTATTATGTAACCACTGTCTGATAACCAACTTCATAGTGTTCTGGGAACGAGTGACTGGACGCTGATTTTTATTTGCTTGACTATATTATATAAAATACGTTACCAACGATTGTCGTTTATATGGCGTGTGATCAAAATTATTGTCACATTATTACTGCCACAATTCTTCACTATATTCGTATGACCGCATGGACTGAACATATTGAGTATTTTACACCATACTTTTCTACAGATTTGATAACCATATTATTTAAAAGTTTAAAAACAGAGTTACGGCATCGATAGATATCTGTGCTTATTTGTATTCAAATATTAGAATATATATATATATTCAAACCAAGCGTTAACTATAATACTGTGCAATACATCACATTGATACATTGAAACGTAAGTTGCAACAACAGTGTACAGTTTTAGAAAGTGATATGAACTTGGTGTGGACTGCTGAGTGACACACTGACACAGCAGTGAATAATCTTTTATAATCCAAGTCAGATGATTTTCGATTTCTATAAGTCACTAAAATGCATTTAAAAGAAATACCTATTGTTATGACCGCTAATAAATAATAACACTAATAATCGTCAACGAAATAGGCACAAAATTATTTCGGGTCCAAAAAATAACGGAAACAAAAAATAAACATCCATACGCAAAAATGATCGTTTTATGAACCATATAAATGCATTTATTAGTGTATAGGGAATAGGCATATTTTATGTACTTAATAGACATTGTCCCTTGACCTCATTATACGAACTTATGTACCTACGTCCTATATACAATAATTAAAACCTTTTCGGTTATCTACATTTAATATTCTGTATCTGGGTTTCATTAACTATAAACGATTAAAGTTATCGCCAATTGCAAATGACACCTATCTAATTAAAATATATTCTAATAACTTGCGATAAGTACACGCAGAAAAAAAATACTTTCAACCAGAGAAACAGGAACAAAACATGTATTTTTCGAAGACACTTTCTAAAACTGTTATACCGTCGAAAGGAATACTTATAATGTATTATTATTACAATAAATTGTCAATAAATTACATACGATGACTATAATACCGTTAATGCTACTTATCTTAGTTCACTTTGACTTAGTTGTTGGTTGATATGCATGTGTTTACCCAAAACCCACCGCACATTCTCTTATTGCACTAATATTACCATGGTCCACTGATCGACAGATCAAAAAGGTATTTTTTACCTAATCTATTATATTACTATATAAACCAATCAAAATTATACGTAGAATATACTTCGTACCACTTATACCACCATATTATATGGACATATCACATATGGTATTATATATTTAAACTATACTAAGAGTATAGATAATAAAGGTATAATGACACAGTTTTCATACTTATAAATTATAATAGTGTTTAGTAAATGGTTATAAAAACACTTATAACGATTAAAGGAGTTCGGTTTGATCAGTACCTACGATGGATAAAAAATTAACTCCTCCTCTCACTGTAGGTACATTAAAATCGTAGTTTATACGGCTCCGACACATCTAGATCTAGTGGTAGTAGTGATACCCATACCCATAATTATCAATTCACGAACGACTCGTTTGTGTATGTCCAAGTGAGTTTGTTGTAACCGTATACATGCATTATCATATTATATTGGTATACCGTATTGCAGTCGATAAATGCTGTGAATCAGCCGCGCTTCCAATAATAATTGTTAACAAATATATGAACACGTTTCGAACGTTTACAAATCTAATTCGACGGAGACCGGCCATCCAATGTGTTTTCTACGTGTTCAACTGTAGTCTGTAGGTATATAAACAACACCATAACAATAATAATATAAATAGTTGTTCTTGCAATTCTGCATGTCCGAAGTTGAAGCTTAGTCGTTTTGCGAGCATAAGGAAAACAACAACAGAACCGTAATGACACGTAACTGTTGTCGTGTTTACTTGAGTAACAAAATAACACTCGTCGACTTATTATCATAATATCGTAATATTCTTATAATGTGCCGCAATCAGACCCAAACATGCACTGCGCATACCCGAAACAAAGCCGGAGTAAACTTCAATTCGCTAGCTGCTAAACAAACAACAATTCGATATGCGTGGACAACAACAGTATCTAATGCATGCACGGAGCACGTACAAGTTCTACTCCCGGTACACAATAATGAAGTTATACGTGGAATGACAAGGAAATTAGGAATAAATACTCCGCGCCGAGCTAGATGCCATGACGAAAAAAATTAATATAATATGAAAATTGAAATCAATTAATTACGAGATTATAACAGCTAATAAGATTATTATTAATGAGATTATAATACGTTAAAAATAATTGTTTTGACTGAGTATTTTAACATGACAAACGTATTTTTAACAGAGCAATGTATTTATAAATTTAATACTCCAATGAATAATAATATAATAGCGTTTAAGTTGTTTTTTTTTTTTTACAAAACCTCGATACGCTGAACACTGATGAAAGTGCATGCGATCGCGGTATGGAGGTGGAAATCAATTGATTAACGATTTATCGATAGAAAATACTTATTAGTATTAATACTGGCAAACGGCTAACAGATCTGTTTTGTGTATCTATTTATCTAAATTTATACATTTGTAAACATATACCCGAATACATGTTTCATTATTTTCGTGATTGGAAGTTTTTATTATACAGTGTGCTAGTGAATTTATCTTTATTGACTGCAATAGTGCAATCCGTCCACTATGGAGGATGATCAAAAATCCGAAGTGGAAAAGGGTAAAATACAATTAACTATATTATACATTTATAGATAAAAACAATAAAACAATAGTTTTATTATTAGTAATAAATTACTCATCTATAATGTTCAAATTTTAAATGTATATAGTAGATAATAAATCAACACTATTGTTCCTATATTAACCTATAAAAACACTAATTTTATATAACTTACTACATTTGTAATTTGTACAATATTGATATATATGGGAAATAGAAAAAAGAAAATTTTATCTAGGTACGTTAAAATGTTATACAAAATTACAATATTTTGATAATTAATATCACAATGGTCAACCGTCAATAAGTAAGTAAAGGTATAAAATAATAATATTACGATTCATAATAATTAGAATAATTATTCCATAAAATATATAATAGAAGCTATTATATAGATTATAAAAATCAATTTTTTATTATTGTAAATATTACATATCATAGCAATTTAGTATTTAAGTTTTATTTCCTTATTACTAGGGCTGGGATTTCAATGCGCTTTGCATTGTTTTCCAAAGCTTACTGTGCAATGCTCGTCTCTTCACAAATTTGTTTAATGTACATTTGAATGAGAATAAGAAAGTTAATTTTGCATTTTTTTGCATATTTTGGAATTTTTTAGTTTAAAGATCATTTTCTTAATTTTTTAGAGCATTTTAGAGTTTTTGGAGCATTTTTTGAGTTTTTGAAAACCAAGTATGAATTTGAAATTTTATTTTAAGATTTATACACCAACATGATTTTTATATAAATATAACAGATTATAAGTAGGTAGGTACTCGTAATTCGTATTATATTATCGGACTAATCGTTTATCCACTATAGGTTTGAGTAACCACTAACCGCATTTGTCCAATGATATTGTTCAACATTTAGTACGAGTTTTGTCGTCGTAAACACCGTTTTATTACTCTAGTTAATTTTTTTTGATAATTTAATATAAAAATGCCAAAAGTAAAATGTTCGACAGCTAGTCGACTGCGTGCGTTTGTACAAGAATTTGGACGTAATATTTTTTCTACAGATGGATTGGTATTATTCTGTAAAATATGCAACGTGAAAGTTACTGTTAAAATTTTTTTTAGGGAATTTTTCGGGGTTTTTTAGGGCATTAAAATCCCAGCCCTACTTATTACATATAAGCCAATCTGAAAGAAACGAGTTTATATTTTTGATCATTCAGAAGTTATAAGTTACTTATACCTACACGGCTATACCTACCGGTTTTGTATACATGTAATAACAATACTATTAAGTTCTATTATGATACGAAGATAAACATATTTAACTGCATTAAAAACAATATTTATGAAGGTACTTAGCTATAACGTATTACTTCTTCGGAAGGCCATTGGATAAATAATTAAAAAAAAAAAAACATGACTAGTGTTTTCTTTATTAATTTACAAGTAATAGGATACACGGGTGCCCATTGGGGGAGGACCAGACAGGGCACTTACTTCCTCTAAAAAATTATATAAATTTATAATTTAATAAATATGAGCATAATTTTGAAGGCATAAAATAAAATTTTGAACTATTAGGATATGAAATAAGTATTAAAATACACAATACCGTCAATACCTAATAATATACGACTAACGATAGTTAACCTAGTACCTACTACGGGATACTATCGATCGCTGATAATTTACCATGTACCCATATACATTCAAATATACAAATATTCAAATATTTTATCAAAATATGTCCTGACTTCTAATAAACGTGTAATAACAATTTAAGAATTTAAGAGGTGATAATAAAATATACACACTCTGTGTACTGATTTTAGTCTTCTGTCGTCATTCTACGCGACATTAGTTAGTTCCTCTACCGATGTTTTTTTACCTTTTTACCATGGATATTCGGTAATTTTTTAATCAGAAAAAAGGTGAAGAAAATAGTACGTTTGACGTAGTGTCTGAACCACTTTCATCGAAGAATGCAAATGTTTCTATAGAAGATAATTCAATCCCGTTATGCTTTACGTCAATAGATACAATATCTGCTATGTGTGAAAATGATATAGTGAGTCATATCTTGATTTAGGATTTTATATTGACAAATCAAATTTATCGGATGACCTTAAATATAAATTACTTACTCAACCATATGTTCCTTGTGATAATTATGATTTTAAGAATAATATAATTGCCCAAAAAAGGAATTTTAAAATAGAATGGCTGAAACAATATCGTCTGGTTAGTTTCTTCTAGAGTCTAGACATTTAAAAAGTGTTTTTTACCCAGATGATAAAAGAGGATTCCTAGGGGGCTAGGCACATTTAATATTAAAAGATTTTCATTTTCACGCAAAAAAACATTTGCAATCTAAATGACATCGAGACTAGATTTCTCCATTGACACCCCAACAATTTTTTTAAGAATTATTTTTAAGAAAAAAGTATTATAGATCAATTAAATACTGCTCAACACTCATAAATTGAAAAAAAAAAAAGAAAAAGACTAGTCCCGATTTTGTGCTACAAATGATCTAGCAATTAGAAAAAAATCGGGATGTAGTGGAAATTTTCATGATTTTTTAAAATTTTAAATTTAAGCTGAAGACGATATAATACTGTCTGAAAAATTATTAACATGTCATAGTAAAATTAAATACACCTTATATCGCATTTAAAATGAATCGATTTTACTATGTGGAAATGTATTATGTGATCAAATTAATCGAGAAGTAAATAGTAGAGTAAGCTTTGCACTTTTAGCTGACGAAACTTCTGATATTGCTGACCTCGAACAACTTTCGATTGACGTTCGTTTTGTTGACAGGTAGTTCAAAAACTATAAGAGAAGAATTTTTAGGATTTAGTACACTAAAAACATTAGATTCTTCTAGTATATCTACTTATATTTTGTCTTCTGTTGAAAATATGGTTTGGATAAATATATATCAAAAAACTAGTTGGCTTAGGTTTTAATAGGAGTTCAATAATGGCTGGAAAAGAAAATGCAGTTAAAAAAAAAATTTGTGACAAATATTGTAAAGCAAAATGTTTTCACTATGCATCGCATAAACTTAATCTGATTATAAATGTTTTAAATGCAGCGACATAAGTACAAAATACTATAGAAATCATTGAAGGGGTTATTAATTATATGCGTGAAAGTAAACTTCGTCGAAAGCTGGTTACAAATATACCACTTTTGTATGAAACTCGTTGGTCTGTAAAACATAAATCTATTCGTATATTTGCTGAAAATTTTATCAATATTAAATCAGTTCTAAAAAATTTATCAAGTATTCAAATAGGTATCACAATGATTGAGATATTAAAGTTAACACCTCTACCTACACAAAAGATCATCAACTTCACAATTTATTAAACCTTTAAATATCATATTTCAAATAGGTACTTGTCTCAATTAGAACCAGCTACAAATAAACTCTAAGCAAAGTCTATGAATTTATACTCAGTCCAAAATCATATTCAAGATTTATTGAATATATTTAATAATAATAGAGAACGATCAGAAATATTTTTAATATATCCTTAAATTTTGCAGAAAAAATTGACGCAAAAATTCAAATTCCACGCATTACATCCATAAAAAAAAATTGATCCAATTACGAAACAGCTTTTACACACATTCTATTTTTATCCCATGCATACATCATCTCTTTCTATACGATTTTTAAATGCAAATAATGTAGCATTTTCTATAAGTACTACAAATATTAAAAAATACACCATCAATGATTTCAAAACAAAAATTAAGTTTTTTAGTGAACACTATCAAATAGAAAATATTATTGAGGAGTCTAACATTTAATATCAGTATTGGATTTATAAAAGTTTGGTTGAATCTTAGTGTGATGGAATTTCGTTAGATTGTTTATTGGTTCATTTCGAGCATTATCCTGCAATTTTTCAAATACTTAACATATTTTTATCAATGCCCCCCCAACAACTTGCACCAAGGATCATTCAGTACATCGAGAAAGGTAAAAACATGGTTTCGATCGACAACAAGTAGTGTTTAAATGGCTTGTTTTTGATGAGCGTTCACCGCAAAAAGGGGAACTTGAACAAAGATAGTTTCATTCAGTATTTCATTAATATTTTTGGAATGAAACGAAGAAATTGATAATTTTTATTTACCGATACCGAATAATACATTTGATTGTGTATTTTTTTCCTTTAATTATTAAAATATGTTTTAATTAATTATTATATTTTAACACAAGAATAAAAGCATATTTATATTTTGAAATAACATCAAACCTTTAATTAGCTTAAATTTAAGAATTTTTTTTATTTTGCCTCCCTCCCCTCCCTAAAGTTACCTATGGCCTATGGACACACATGAATAGGAATTATATATAGTATGTAATTATAAATTTACACGGTTTATATAAATATTCCACTTTCAAGTTTCCCACTTTTTTTCAGCAGAAATAAAAACATTCTGAGAAATTAAAAAGAACTGAATGGACCTCGCTATTTGTTGTACCTGTATGTAGAGTGTACCTCGTTTATAGGATAGGTTATTACAATGGATTTATTAAATTTGAATGCAATGATATGTATCAATGTATACGAATAACGATTCTGAACGGAGATATGTTGGTCTAGAATAGGTATATAGTATATTATAATATAGTATGTTATATTTAAATTGAAATATAATGCAATAATATGCAATTTCGTAAAAATTTAAATTTCAAACGGTCATAAATGTTTTTTCTTAAAGTCCGGTAGAAATTTTTTTATAATTCTTTGAAGAGTAACTTATGGATAACCCAGTGTTAAAATTTTGAACTTTAAGTACAAACAGAAATTTTTCTATGAATTTTCAACTACAAAATAACTTGCAAATTATCGCAATTTTTACATATTTTATACAAATTTGAACTTTATAGGCTTATAAAATAAATTTGAATGAAATGATCTCCGATATTTTTTAGTTACAATAAGTATAACTTATAATAAACCTTGTATTAAATTTTCAAGAGTTTTCGGACAGCCAAATAAATTTTATAGATATTTCAAAAAAAAAAAAAACTTACAAAAATCGAAATTTAAATAGTCTACAAATAAGTCAAAATACTTTGAAAATTTAACCATGTATAGAAAAAGCCAATATTAAGATTTGGTAAAAATATCAATTTTTGCGGTTTTTTGTTTTTGAGTTGGAGCATTTAAAAAAAACGTATTTTGTCAAAACGTGGTTTTGCATATAATTTCCCGTTTTTTAATAATTTTTTTCATCGTTTTATTCCAACGGTTTTAAAAAGTATTGAAAAAGTTTGATTTTTGACTTGCGCAAGTACCATCTATATTAGGCATGTCAAACACGCGGCCCGTGGCTTATTTTTTTGTGGCCCATGGCTAAAAATATTTTTGGACAAAAAAAAAATTATACATTTATATACATATATATATTTTTTAATTTATTGGTAGGTACCGGTTGTGTTTGTAAATAATAAAATTGAAATAAACAAATTTTTTTTCATTAATTGGTTATGTGCGGCCCGCGTATTAAACTATTCAATATATTTGGCCTACTTGATACATTAAGTTTGACTTGCCTGATCTACATTCACTTTCCTTTCAGAAAAGTTGTTGTTTAAGAAAATCGAAGCTTTTTATAATAAAAATGAATTACATTTTTATGAAAACTAAACTTTCATTATTATGGAACAAAATTGTATTTTTATTTTAATTAAACGTTATTAAAGAGTAAAACTAATGTTCAAGGTCACACAGACTTCTATTTTTTTTATATATTCAACAAATAATACCTAATGTAATAGAACTGTTTACGCATGTTATATTTTGTTTACTGAAACAGTTAAACAATAAAAACGTTTTCGGCCAAACGTCAAAAAAATAGGTAGGTTACCTACTTAATAGGCGAGCTTAAAATTTAAATAACAATACTTACATCGTTATGTTTCCTGCTGCAACGAGGTAACCGTGAATATAGAAATAATCACAGTTCACTTTTGTACGACCATTGATCATAATTTATAAATAACTACACAACATATTGGTTTTATAATCAATAATAGATGTGCCTGCTTATCATATTCGTATGACCTCTACACTGATAGTAATATAATGGAATTTAAATAAGAACAACGATATATGTTCTTTTCAATAAGTATGAAAGTAGAATAGTAAAGTACCTATATGTTACGTATAAATGATGAATACCTTAATTGATTATTTTCATGAATTAGGTAGGTTTAAAGAAAAATTAATACTTGTGTAAATTGTAATAAAAAGCAATAATTATCACTTTTTAAACCATAGAAATTAGGCTTATTTTTTAATAAACGTAAGTAAAGTATATATAATATACATTAGCTAAGGTATGCTCATTTCAGCTGGTTGAAGGTAGAATAGATTTAAAAATGTAATAACACATTTGAGAATTAAATAACACACATCCCATAGTATGTACAGAATTCTAAATAATAGTAATAAACGTGTATCCATGTAAAAAATAAATTTGTTAATAGGTAATTTTAAATTAAAAGTCATGTCAAGTAGCCATTAAAGCCATGGACTTCTCTAAAAAAAAATCATACACAACTACCCATAAGTGTGTAATGATGAGCGAGATAAGTGAACAATATCATTTTTGACACTATAAATAATAGTCAATTACTATCTTGGTAGACTTGTTTTATGTTTATATTATAATTTATTAATTACAAGGGTGAAAAATAAATATATCATATAAGCAACATCAAAATCCATATAGTAAGTAACTTTAAGAACCATCTTATAGTATTAAATGTAGTTGGGTAAACGTATTAATTAAAATATGACAAGATATAAGAACATTCTTGAACTCCTAAGTTAAAATTAATAAAATGTTTGAATATCATTTAAAAGTTATAATAAATGTAAATGGTACTTACCTTATACAATTGTTTTTGTTTTTTTCTACTATATATTGTATAACTAGGTACTTGAACAAGAACAATATCGATCCATTTATTAATTGTTGATTCGTTTTTCATATTAATTCATACATGAAAAGTTTAATTTGTTGAAGGGTAAACATTATTAAATTTTCTTAAATAAAATTGTGCATAACTGTATACTGTTTGTCTATACTATAAATAATAGTAAATTCATATATTATAATTCCATGGTATTGTAGTCTGTAGTATGACATAGAAAGTAAATTTGAGATACTTGTTATAAATTTAGTGCAATAATTATTATATTTGAACCATTAGAACTTTGTAGGTACCTAAGTAAGAAAAGGAAAACAAATAATACTGTTTTTTTTAAAACCAATATATTTTGGGCATAGCAATACTGTAATAATTATATTATAATATGAATGATAGTACCTATGCCAAAAAGATTGTGTGTCAAAATCGAGATTTAAGTTTAATACTATTTAAAAGAAATAACATGAGGAATATCTGGACATTTTCAACGATGAAGCTAAATACATTTAAAATGATCAGAACTAGGTAAATTAGGTTGATACCTATATTATTAATAATTTAACTAAACCGATTTAGTTTTAATTTGGAGAGATTCTTAATGTGCCACAATAATGGATTACTATACAATACATTGAGAAAAACCGACACACAGAGTGTGTAATTTTTGTACAATAAAACAAAATAAGCTCAAACATAAGTATAATATCGTCACTAATGAGATACTACCTATAAGTTACGCTTTATAGCGGTTTGGAATCCTACATCAAGGTTTAGACATATTTAAGATTCTAAAAAAAAATCACAGCAAAATACAAAATATTGAAATGCGAACATAGTCAAAAATGATTTTTCCACTGACAGGTTCTAGAGATACATTTTCATGGGGTGAACGACACAAACAAACATTACTTCTTTTCTTATGTATGATTATTGCGTATGGTATGCGAGTAAATTTGTCGGTTGGTATTGTAGCCATGACCGATAAGTCCAGCACCAATCAACCGTTTATAGTAAGTTAAATGACATATCTACTCATATGGATCAAAGATTAGTATGAAATTATTTGATTAATTTTACAGGAATTACACTGGAATGAATCAACAAAAAGCACAGTGTTGAGTTCATTCTTTTGGGGCTATCTAATAACTCAAGTGTATGCTGGACAAATGGCACAAAAGTATGGAGGAAAATATTTTTTAGTTGGTTCTATAGGAGTCAGTGCCTTTTTAACAATTATCACTCCAATGTCAGCAATACACGGTGGTGCTATGGTCATGTGCATAAACAGAATAGTTCAAGGAATGGCACAAGTAATTTATAATAATGTTGAGTTATTTAAGAACATTGAAAAAAAAATTCACTCATAATTAATTTTTATAAAAATAACTAATAATGTACCTACCTAGTTTAATAATAATTGAAAACCAAGTTGTTTAAATTATTATGATATATTACAATTAAATTCAATGCATGTACCTACATATCTTAACATATAATTTTTACTCATGAGTTTATGACATAAGGACAAAAAATAAATTAACTAGATAATCAATTTGCAAATTATATGAGATAATTAAATAATTTTGCTATGAACTTTTTGGCCATATTAATGCTAAGTTTAATAACTTAATTTACATTTTAAACAATCTTCAAGATAATCAGTTTTTTAAATTGGCACCAATAAATTTGGTTGAGAAGCTTTTACAATTAAGTTAAGAAATATTTATCAATATATTAAATCTTGAATTAAGATGCCCATGTACGATAAAATATGTAGCTCAATAAATGAGAACATGAAACATGCTTGGCAAATATAACACATTGCCATACCATAAAAAAAATAAAAACCATTAATCATAACTAAATAATCATATTTAAAATTTATTATAGGGTTTCATATTTCCTGTAGTAAATGTTTTATTATCAAAATGGGCACCGGCATCCGAAAAAAGTCGATTGGTATCATTTGTATTTAGTGGAACACAATTTGGTTCACTGGTTATGCTTCCTGCAGCAGGATTTTTGGCTAGTAGTGCAGGTGGTTGGCCATCTATATTTTATGTAGGTGGTATTACAGCATTAATATGGGTTCTGGCTTGGTCTTTAATGGGAGCTAACAGTCCAGCAGAACACAAAACCATAAGTGAGGCAGAAAAAAAATATATAATTAGCTCATTAAGTAATACAACATCGAAAAAGGTAATAAATATAAAATAATTAAACATAAAATTTTCAAGAAGCTTGATAAAAATAATATTCATAGCTTTTGCCAACTCCTTGGAGAGAAATAATTAAGTCTATGCCTATGTGGACGCTTTTAATCACACACATGGCACAAAACTGGGGATTTTGGATTTTACTGACAAACATGCCAACTTATATCAACTATATACTAAAATTTAACATCAAATCTGTAAGATTTTCAAATAATTAAAATATAACATTCTTATATATTCTGTATAATTCTTTAGAATGGATTTTTGTCTGCCCTACCATACTTTATTATGTGGATCCTGATTATAGTGTTTTCATGGATAAGTGACTATATCAAAATAAATAGTTTGATGACGGATACAAATCAAAGAAAAATGTGGAATAGTATAGCTCATTGGGGCGGAGCTTTAGCACTATTCATCCTCTATTTATTTGATGCATCAGCATTAGGAGCAATAATATTATTGACCATTGCTCTAGGTTTAAACAGCGGAATTTTCACAGGATTTTTAACGAACCATATGGATTTGGCACCTAATTTTGCAGGCACATTAATGGGAATTACTAATAGTTTAGCTAATGTAACTTCTATACTGGGACCATTGTTAGTAGGGTTCATTGTGACTGATAGTGTAAGATGTTTTATATAGTTATAATAATGTTTTATTATAACTAAATAAATTTATATTTATTTTAGAGTAATAAAGAGCAATGGGGCAAGGTGTTTTTATACTCAGCTGCTGTCTTCTTTATTGGAAATTTAATATATGTTATATTTGGAACTGCTGAGACTCAACCATGGAATGATTCATCCAATAGGAATGAAATACAAACCGGAGATACAAGCGAAAATCCATGAATTAATTTCTTTTCAAAATGTATTTGATGAGAATAACTGTAAAATTGTTTTTAATTATTTAAATATAAATAATATACTCTTAGATTTATTATCATTTAAGATAGTATTTATTTATAAAATTTGAAAAATGTTTGTATAAAATTAAATTCATAAAACAAAATATATTTCTTATTGTGAAAAAACATCTCCTTTATCAATCACCCAACCTAAAACACAGCATAAGATTTGAGTTGATTTTTTAAATATTCACAGAAGTGTTAATCAGCGCCCAAAGTAATGTGCAAAGCCATTATGATTTATTGAGTCATTTATTACCGCAACCATTTTGGCTTATCCCCAAAATCGCATTTTACATGCAAAACTACACTAAGAATGATCTTTATGTAGATCCGAAACAAATATTATGTAACTTGTAATAATATAACGTGTCGCCTGTTGTGGTTAACAGGGGACTTGGTAACACAAGTCCAACAGGTCAGCTGTGAGGGATAGCCTCGCCTGGGGCTGTGTTCAGGGGACCCAATTTTGGGTCCAACAGCATCACTGTGACCACAACAACCAACCTCAATCAATGAATGGAGTATATTTAGATGGTAGGACTTGATAGACAGATACAAGTACCTGGTAGTGTTGACCATTTTCAAGTACACATGATCCATAAACTACACTCTAAATAGTAGTGTAACATATTCTGTCTTAAAAAGGTATTTAGATATGACAAAAGTGATTCACAAATAGTATATTAAGACCAACCAATTAACTAAATGGAATTTAGTCACAATTAAGAAGTTAAAAATAGATCAAAGGGCTAAGATACTTAGAAAACAATAGATAACATCTGAAGTCTGAATATTGAAAATGAAAATATAGCAATAAATTATAACATTGATTAAAATAATTAACACTATCTTTAAACATGTAATTTTAAAATAAAAAAATTACTAACTATAATGAATTAATTAATATTTAAATAATGTATTTTCAGAATGAATATTTGAATTCAATGCCTTGATAATACTAAAAATTATCTCAACACACACCACTTGGAATTATAAATAATTCTACACAAATTTCAAGAGAAACAATGAGGGAAATCTAAAAACATTAACCACTATCAGTGGATTTCAGAAATTATTAAAGATAATATAATAAAGATTAAATGGTGGATTAATATACTTTCATGATTTTTAAATGAGGTACTCACCATTTTCAGAGGATTCACTTTTAAGAAATAATTGAACCAATTTTCAGTTAAGTGCTTAACATTTATTTGAGAAAAAAGAGAAAATGCAAAGTATTTATCAAATTTCATAAAAAAAAAACCTGATAACAGTGCATTTTCAAATATTTAGTATTATAAAACAAATAATTCTTACCTTGAATTACATCATATACATGTACTTAATATATTATAAATTATAATAATGTAATGATAATAAATTTGTTAGATGATTTAGAATAATAAAACTGTTTTCTCGTTTACATTTTTACAATTGTATTTTTAATTATAATATGTTAGTAATCAAAACCCTATACATTAAGCCTTAAATTTACATAAAAATGCAAAATGACATACCAAAAATTTTAGAATTCTGGACCGCGTCATCTGAGAAATCAGTAGGCACATTTTATATCTATACCTAAAAACACGCTGTTTAGAGATGAACAATGAGGTTTTACTATTTCTTATACGTGAGTGATTAGTACTTACTCATTCTCACAACATAACACTATATAAATAATTAAAACACATTCAACAATAATTTTTTTTTATGTATATAAACAAATTTGCTGTGCATTTTATGCCGAGCGTAAAGTTTGTACGAAATCCACGTCACACTAATAAGTAATAAATACTACCACACACGTTCTACGAAAAAATGTACGTGTGACATTTAGTTACAAACTATTTTTGGGAATATACAAATAAATCAAGAAAAAAAAAATCCAAAGAATGAAAAACGACGGGTAAGGACATTTAAAATATAAAAGGACTTACTGATTTTTCACTGAAACTGCGTTTCAGTTATTATTCAATATTTTTCATTTTTTCTGTAAACAAAACTGTGTGAATAGAAGTTTATCAAATTTAAACTAATTTAATAAGTGGGGGTGAAAAAATTTACTTCTGTAAATAGATTAAGTTTATAAATTTATCTTTTAAAGTGTACTTTATGTACAAAAACAAAAAAGGAAAATTAATTCACGTTAAACTATAAAAATCCTAAACCCAAATAGGAATTCAAGTTTAATCTTTACTTTTTAAATTTCAATAAAATTTACAATTTGTCATTAATTAGAAATTAAAAAAAAATTAACAACTTACAAAAGTGACGGGGGTGTGTTGTTGTACACGAGTAATACGCCCCCCAACAAACCTGATCATCTGAAGCGAGGATGCATCATAGGAGCTAACATCTGAGCACCAGGGAAGCCCATAGGTCCACCTGGAGCATAAGGATTGACCATTGGTGGGTTTACCATTAAACCTGAAATAAATATTTTGTTATTTTAATCAATAAACGATAGCTTGCTTTTTCTAATAGCGCACCAGGATGAATAGGCATTTGAGGCCTAAGCATACTCATAGCATGTGGTGGTAAGCCATTCAAAGAAGGCCGTAAAAGAGTTGGCATTTGTTGAGCCATAAATACAGTAGGAGGCTGAGGCATCATATTAGGCATCGATATAACTGGAGTCGCAAATCGCTGTTGTTGCTGCTGTTGTTGTTGTTGCTGCATAACTGCTGCCATAGCAGCTACTTGTCGTTCCATCTAAAATTATTTAATGGACGTTTAATATGGTTGAAACAAAAAAATAAATTAACATAAATTAACCTAATTATAAATAATAATAACAATATATATAGATATATAGATATAATATAAAGCAAAATATATTTTCACGAGCAGATGCAAATATTAACCAAAAATACCTGAACAAATTACTCACTTTATAGTCACCCAACCTGATAAACCTTTGTATCTTAAAATTTATGTACTTTTTGTAACAATCTAATCATGACTGAAGAAAATTTGCAAAACAGTAAAAACAAAAGTGATACACTAAACAAATAAAAACAGTCCTAAATTGACCTAAAATAATATAACCTCCATCCTAATATTCACATTTTTTGTACTTACAAAAAAGTCAGTCCACATAATTAAATCTACCTTATGATTTTAAGTAGTTTCATTCGTCAACGGGATATTTAGTGAACCTTGAACGATTAAAAGAGGTAGATAACCTCCATAAGAATTAGAAGCTGGAACCATTTGCCTAAATACTCTCTACCTTACCTCATTTTGAATTGCTTGTTGGTGTTGGTGTTGTTGGTGTTGGTGTTGTTGCTGTTGCTGTTGCTGCTGCTGCTGCTGCTGCTGCTGCTGCTGCTGTTGTTGCTGTTGTTGTTGTTGATGAAGATGATGATGTTGCTGTTGTAATTGCTGTGTTTGAGGGGATGCTTGTCCATGAGGTGACATAAGAGGAGCTCCAAGTTGATGTTGCTCTGTAATACTTGTTGGCCCTGGATTTTGAATCGCATACTTTGGAAAACGAGCTTTATGTTCTTCCTACAATTAAAATTAAAATAATAATTGAATAAAAAAACTTTGAATGATTTATAAAAATTTACCAAAGAAATGTCTTCAGACGGATGTATTATTTTACTAGATGTTCCAGTAGAACTTATAAGTGATTTCGATTTTGAATCATTATCATGCCTGAAATATTAAATAATCATAATAATAATTGTGTTCTTTATTCTAAATGTATAAATTATGTGAATCACAGAATATTTTATGAAAACATTATAGACCATATTATATGAATACTATCAAAGTATGAGTATGATTAGTGAATTACATTGAAATTTTAATATCATTTACCCAGAGTAAGTAGCAAATGAAGTCTTATTAAGGCTACTATTAACAGGACCTCCAGATAACATAGAGCTATTAGAACGTGCATCAGAATTGCTAGCCTAAAAAAAAAAATTAAAAAAAAACAATGTAAGGTTGCATTAGATTAAATATAAATAAAAAAGAAACTGACACTTACAATTGCGGCTGCACTAGGGAATAATGGTTTATTAGCCATTCCTACAGGTTGACCAAGTGGCATCGGGCCAGCAGAAACTGAAGGACCCATCATTGGCATTCTAATTAAACAAAAATAAAATGTATAAAGAATTCGGAATGTACTGATTTAATATGAATATTTATTTACCCAGGTCCCATATAAGGAGGGCCCATAGCTTGCATATGGTTTATCATAGGATTATACTGTGGAACCATAGAAGGACCAGCCGGATTTGAATACTCGGGTTTTTTCTTTGCAGGTGGCCCAGCTTCATCATCACTATCTGATCGAGTGCCTTTAGTTAAATTACATAAATAAATATATTTAAAGATTTTTTGACATATTGCTTATAAACATTTACATAATATAGTTTTATTGAAAATAATAACCTTTGCCACCAGATTTTTGTCGTTCATGTTCTTTCATATCTTCCTCTGGGATTCCTTCCATTCCATAAATTTCTATTTCAATATTTGAACGATGAGAAAGTGCATTAGGCACTTTATCAATTGTTTCCTTGTGCACCTGAGGAAAAATTCAATATTTGGTTACTTTACGATGTAAGTATTTGTGATTATTTATGAAATATTAACACAAAAACAATAATAACGTAACTTAAAAGAAATACATATTAATTTTAACTTCTAAGTGCATTAAATAAATAATAAAAAAGAAAAAAAATTAATAAATAAAAAAATTAAATATTAGATCCAAAAATTTGTTAAAAACGAATTAATAAACTTTTTACTAACTTGCATACAATGAATAGATAAACCGGGACCTGTGTATAGTTTTTTATGACATATATGGCACTTGAAATGTTTTGCTTTTTGATGTTGAATTAAAATTTTTTCATCATCAAATTCACGATTGCAATACCTTAATATTTAGTTAAGGACCAAACACATTTAATTTCAAGCTCAATTAATAATAAATAAAACGAGCATGTTATAAAAGTAATCACTTAAAATTCAACTTTAATTTACTAGAAAGTTTATAATATACATGTTTCTCAGATTGTTAGAACTATATAAGTTTCCTTAATTTTTTTTATTTTTATTTAGGATTGAAACAAATTTTTTTTTTTATAAAATGGATAGAATATTAATGTAATTAAAAAGTAATTTAATGATTATATATACTTAATATATAAAATATATTAATATACCTACTTAATATATAGAGAATATATTTTTTGGCATTTTTCTTGAGAAATGTTATTTTTTTAAGGAATTATTAATTTACTTTAAGTACGGAAATAAAACTAGTATACATAATGCAGATAATATTCCATATTCTTTATAAATGTTGTATAATCTATTTACAATTACCCCACTTTACCATAATTTAAGTTTAAGTTTTAGATTTAATATTTTAAATTAAAAATTAAAAATAGAAAAAAATATCTATACTCTAATTCATTAAATAAAATTGTACCCAGATATTATTTTTTTTTTCTCTGTACTGCTCATTGCATTATTTTGCAATCTCTTAATTATTTTTATAATAAAACTTAATACGCAGTTTCTATTACTATATTACAAATATATTTCAGTAACTCTATTGTGCAGTAATTACATTGGAATTTAATTTTTACTTAATGTCACTGGTATAAAAATATAAAATAGAACACAATAATACATAGCAACATACACATTTTATCAACATAACAATAGTCATAACTATTGACTACCTAATATTGTTTTTAAAAACTTATGTTTAAACTAGTTAAAATTCAATATATTATCATTTGAAACAAATTTTAATAAAATATTATACTAACTAAAATACAATTGTATTAGTAATGTACCTACTTATTAAAATTTTACTAATTTATTCAATTATAAAAATGATTAACCTATAGAAACATTACCCAAGGTGGTATATCGGTAATATTTGCAATATTTCATTTGGCACTTATCACAAATCTACCTACTTGTTTTTCAAACAAGTTTAAATTTCAGCAGAAATCATTTCAAAAGACTATATTATACAATCATTCATCAGTGAAACCACACTAATATGTTTTAAACAAATTATTTAATCAATAATTTATAGCAATAAAACTGAGGATTATCCATCCACTATAGTTACATATTATTATACCCGAGCAAAAGTAATGCTAACACAACTCTTATCTGCATCTCGGTTCAAAAACTTTAAACAGAAAAATAAAAATTATAGGTATACAAAAATTATAAACAATCATTTTAAAAATGCACGTCAACACACAAAAGCACAAATATATATATATATATAAATGTATTAACTGTTATATTGTATAGAGCATATAACTGTATGTATTGTATTTGCATAATTTAACAGATACAATATTTCACTGTTTTAACATTAGGCAGTGAACATAGCTTGGATTATAATACCATAAAAAAAAAAACTTAAACTGGAAAAGTGTAAAAAACAGTAATACAAAAAAGGATACCAGCACCACGGCTTGGACTGCTTCTTCTTTTTGCGACCCATATTTTAGACAGCTGCTGGCTGCGGTGCACAGGCAAGCAGAACGACGGAAATCCGCTGACTGGTGCGACTTGTTTCAACAACACGTATTCATCGCGAATAACGCATAATATTAACCAACCTAGCCGTGATACAAATACAGGACTACGCGATTAACGATTAAATAAGATTATTAATTGGAATAGTAATAATACGATTTCTTGAACACGATCTTGTTTACGGTGCGATTAAAAATCGCGCGGCGGCCGCTAAAAAAAAAAAAAACTGGGCCGAATTGATAATAAGCCGTTCGTCGTACTCTCCTTGGTTTCTCCTACGATGGACATTGGACGGGTTGTACCTCGTACGAAACGTCAGAACGGCGGTGCTGACGGAGAGTGCAGCTATATAGCGATTAGCGACGCAGCAGTGCAGCACCAGCGCGTCCGGAAGAGAAAAAAATCGAAGTCAAACTCTGATATACACTTACAAACATGCGCACGCACAACACCGAGAACACCACACACGTATACTTGAAAGAGTGTGACACTGCATCGTGGAAGAAACAGTTTTGGTAACATGATAATAATGGTCGACTGTGGTAACCACAGACGTTCTATCACTGCCATGATGTAATTCCATCTTCCATGACAACGTATTTACAGAAACGACACGAACTCGTCGTAGCCTTACGACCTGGTGTGGGTAAGACATCTGTTTGTACTCGACTGCTCACGTCGGAGCTCGGGACAGTTCGGGTCAGCTGAGCAGCTCGTGTGACGCGCATTCCGTCAAAGTTTTCAATTTCGCAGTATCGCGTCACGGATTTCAATTTTTCAAATTATTTTCCTCAGTGTTTTCGCACTCCGCCAGTGCGTCGTGCTTCGTCGCGACTTGAGAGGTTATTTCATAAACTTTGTACTTTGTACTTGTAGCATTTAATCTTATACTAACGCAAGGTCAATCAGTGCAACCACTGCAACGGTTTGAACAGTGACTGCCGAAATGCCGACAGATCTCTGTACTTTTGTAGTTTGTAATTTTGTATAGTGACCTAGTATTAAACTAAGGATTCACCCGTTCGTCCGCGATCGTGAATCGTCACCGACGCCGATCGTCATTAATCATAAATAATAGTATTTCTTTACTGTCGTCCATATTTAAGTATAATACCGAAGTTTTTATAACTCAGTCTTCCATTTACCGGTGAGTACATTAACGATATATAAAAAATAGTTAAATGAATGTACAGTTACTTGCGAAGGAAATGGCGCTGCCATGCCGGTATGTCTAACGATTTGGAAAGGTGCGAATCTTGATTTCCGTGGCTTATCTTTTAACATTAAGCATTTAGTACAGTATCATTGAAGTACCTCTACTTTCATATGGGCATATGGTGTCAATTTTCTTTTCCTGTCACTCGCTAATATTGTACAGTTTTACTGTGGGTTTTAGAAATATATAATATGTTAAAGGTTTTACAAACCAATGATTCAATCCAATTCCTTGAATAAGATATTTCCTTATTGGCCATATTCCTACTGCTGCTTTATTGCTTTTAATTTAAAGAAATCCTCTCAAGGGGATTGTAATACATGATCTTCTGTCTCTGTCTATTACGCGCGCAACATAGGAATTTGGACGTTTTCTATTTCCAATGTACCGATCGATTAATGCGATAAGAATTTTGAAAACTGATTTGAATTCGTCGTTAAGTCTACTTTAGATTGACTTTCCCACAATTTTAAATTTTCCATTTAATATTCCCAAAAATTAACTTTTGTTGATTTTTATGTTTCCAATTCATTTAATTCTATTTAGTGAAATTTTGGGGGACAAAACCAATAAAGTGTGAAAGTCGATCTAAAGTACACTTAACGACAAATTTAAATCAATTTTCAAAATTCTTACCGCATTTATTGATCAATCGGTACGTTGGAAATAGAAAACGTCTAAATTCCTATGTTTCGCATGTGATAGACAGAGACGAAAAATCATGGCTTACAATCCCCTTAGATCCTGTGGTAAATTCTCTGATATATAAATAATATAATAATAATGAATTCTTGTTGTTTGAAATGTAAATGAAAAAATTCCATTTATTTCTCAACCAAGGCCTTAGTTATCGCTTTTAGAATTTAGATTTAATTTGTCATTAGTTGCCCCTCATGTGAAGTACACCATTAATAATCTATTTATTTTAATATTTGTTTTTTATAGAATTGTAATTCCTAATAACTTTTTATTTGGTATTTGATGGTATAGTTTGAAAAGTATTTATCCCATGCGACTGGAATCAAAATTCCTATTTTATTTTAATTTCTGTTATCAAATACAATGATGAAATCAAGACACATTTGTATCATGAATTCTTGGATGGTTTATCAGTGTACCTATGAGTCTATAAAAGTTACTTAATCCTTGGACCAACTTCAACATTGATTAGAAACTGTTTATGTAATAATCATAATCGCGAGTTAAACTTAGTTAAAAATGCATTGGAACATTTTGTATAGTGACTAATATATTTTTACATTAAAAAAGTTTAATTTAATTATAATCAAGAAAAAGATACTACGAAACATACATTGTAAAATGAAACACTTAAGAACTTTTTATTATTATTATAAAAATTTATATTATTTAGAATTTTGAAGCAATTAATTAATAAAATGGAATGGATGATTACAAATTAAAAATGTTAGCATGCTTAAATAGCTCATAATAAATCATAGCTTAAATTCCATTCTGTATATTATTCTATTATTCAATGATATCTGTAAACAAGATACTAAAGACGAAAAGTAATTAAAAGGTGCATCTGTGCTAGGATTACTTAATAAAAAAAACAAAATGTTTTATATGATGTTTTATACTACTTATATAACTATATAACTCTTTTTCATTTTATTATATAGGTATTTATATTAAATTTTTTATATTTTATAAACATTCCAAATAATTTAATACTTTTTGGCATATTAAAGAATGAATACCCAAGTTTATTATGTAAATATTAGTATTAAAATATTTTGTATCATAGAAAAATGTTACCAGTGAACCAAAATATAAATTGTTATTAATTAATTAATTCTATAAATCACCCTTAAGTATAACTGTATAAACATTTAGTATTTCCTACTGATGGAACTAAATTTTTTTTTAACCCCTTGTTAAATTGGCTATATCAATCTCTTGCATTCATAAGAGCTTTTAATGGTATGATTAATTAAAGGTACCTATTATTGTACTAAAACTTGGATTTATATGTTAATTCTTACTACTAAGTATACATGTTTAGGTATATTTATAAATAATTTCAATTTATGGTTCCCTTAAATTTGTTCTTAGTAATTTATAATTTAGTTTGTATCTTATAACTTTTATTTTTTTTTACAGCTGTTAATTTTGAAAACTTAAAGATGCCCCGAACAAATAGTCGCAAAAGAAACAATCATCGTAATGATAATACAGCTAGAGTGTCTACTGCTTCCAATTTATCACCTAATGCACCTGAATTTATTCCTAATAGTAAGTATTATTTAAACAAACTATATTATACCATAAAATGAGTACTTAGTTGATATATTATTTAAAAAACTATATCTGGCCTAAAACTAATGGTTGCAAATGTTAGTAGTTCAGTAAAAAAATAAATAAATAAATTTTTATTGAAATATTTTATTAATTTGCTCATAAATTGTGTTCATATAAAATGCGAAAGCTCAATGTTACAGGTAGGTGATTTGATATCAAATATTTTTAAAAATCTGGATCCAAAATTTCTAATATTAGTATTAAATCAACTAAAATAATATTATCAACAATTTATTCATTCAATTTTTCTAGATTATATTTAATTACTTTATATTATACTATACTAAATTTATTGAAGTATTTTTTAAATTAAATAAATGGTATGACTATGATGTATTTATTTATATGTTTAATTTTAATCATTTTAAAAAACTGAAATTACCTATTTATTATCTAGCTAACGATGACAGTGTTTCAATTCCAAGGGAATACTTGGAAGCTCAACCCATACCATTTTTTGGAAATTCTAGTTTACCAAATAGTAGTGGGTATGTACTACTTCTACTTTTACAACAAATTGTTACCATTAGATTATTATTTATTACTTATATTTCAGAAATAATAGTAGCTCTAACAGTATTGAAACTACACGGACTGTTCGTTCTTTACCCAACGCTTCAAATGAGAGCCAAAGGGATTTACTAACCAATCTATTAAATGAGTGCAAAGTAGATTGTGTTATATGTTATGAACGTGCTAAAAATGTAGAACAGATTTGGAACTGTCGTAACTGTTTTCAAATTATGCATTTGAAATGTGTTATGGTTTGGTTCATTAAGTCTCAATTAAGTAAGTAATAGTGTTAATATTAGTCAAACAATTAGGAATTAAAGGCTGGTAAAACCATAGGAACTTAGAAAATAATTTAGGTAAAATTTTATTAACCATGCAAATAAATCTTACGCTTCACTAGATAAGATATGTGTTATTTTTATAGTAATTTACTTTTTCCTATTTCCCTCTTAAACACTGGTCTATCAATATCTGAAATGAGTAAGTCCATATAGTGTGGTTCATTTTATTTAAAAACATCTCTAATAATATACACTTATTACTCCTGCTTGTTGTGTAGTTAAGTATTTATTTTTTTATAGATGGTTCTTGGAGATGTCCAGCATGTCAAAGTGAAGTAGCTGGTAAACCAGACTATAAATGTTTTTGTGGTACTTTAAAAAATCCTTACTCAAATAGTGTAGATATTCCACACTCTTGTGGTCAAATCTGTGGATTAAATAAGAAAAATACTAATGTTGAGTATAATACTTGTCATCATAAATGTACTCTGTTATGCCATCCAGGTCCATGTCCACAATGTGTTGTGCAAGTTTTAAGGTTGTTATTTTTTATTTTTTATAACATATGATTTGTGCTTAACTTGAACATTTTTATTACACAGGAGATGTAGGTGTGAAAAAACAGAAGTTTATGTTCAATGTGGAAAGTCAACCCCAATTGTGTGCCAAAATATATGCTCTAAAGAACTAAATTGTAAAAATCATGTGTGTGAAAAACAGTGCCATATTGGCAATTGTGATCCATGTAAAAAAAATTGTCCACAAAGTAAGTATTTAATTGTGTATATATATATATGTATTTTTGTAAAAATGGGTATTAAATCATTAGTTTGTGCATCGTATAGGTTATTAGCTATGAATCTATAACCAATAGCCATAAATCAGAATTAGTTCATAGCTCTTAAATAAGTTTATTTCAAATAATTATTTTTAAAAGAAGTTATATCTAATTTTATTGGTGCGGTGATAAAATTAGTACTGCTAGTACTTGGCCAATTATTAGTCACCAAGGATAAGTTATTATTTATGAACTTTTTACTCAATTTAATTAGAATGATTGTGTATTCATAATCCCAATGTTAGCTTTTCTTATGTTGTCTTCCACTTTATAGACTTGAATTTTAACAAATAATCAAATATTTTCGATAATATAAATAAAATAGAAAAGTTCCTATTGAAGTATTATTGTATAAAATTTGTTTGTTTGTTTTTTATACCAAATGCTTTCTTGTATTAAAACCTGTCATAAGTATTTGCACATAATTATTCTATATAAATACTCCAGGAAAAGATTTAAATTTTGATATTTTAATTGTATTAATTGTAATAGCATTTCATAACTTTTGATTCAATTTTATTATATTTACATACATAGTTAAATAAAATACAACACATTTTGGAAGGTCACCAAAATACTTAAATTAACTGTTAGTTTAACCTAAAATTTATATTTTCCCTACTGGGTTGACTATACGTTTTTGTTTTTGAAATGAACACATTTTATTCCAAAGTTATTGATTTTTAGTTATATTACAGCATAATTTTTTTTTTATATATATATATATATATATATATATTTAAACAATTATTTTATGTTAATCATTATTAAGTTTTTAATTAAATTAAACAAAATTTCACTATCTGACATTTGACTAGTAATTTAATTTTACTTATTTTTATTTGAATTAATATTTATAAACTATAAGAGTTAAATGGAATACTTGTTAAATGTTTTTAATGTGTTCTGTCAAAAATGACTGTTCTTTACGTATTTAACTTTTGAACAATTTGCCGGTTGTTGCCAACATGTGTTACCATGTTAATGGTAAGTAATGATAGAAATAAATTTACATTGTAAATTAACATTTTAGGCGTTTTTTACCAAATTATTTGTAATTTATATTAGTAAATTAATAATTGCAATTAAATATAACATTTTAAAAATCAATTTTATGTCAAAACTGTTGACTATTATACATAAAATAATGAATATCACAAACTTAAAATCTACATGTATTTTATAAAAGGCTGATGTGATGAAATTTTATTCTGTATTTATTGAGATATTTGTATCTTTTTTACGATAAACAAAAGTAAAATGACATATATTAATGTCCTCTTTATAAGAGGACAAAATCAAAATACAACTAAAATGATTAATATAATTTAATTTATATGCTTTCATTTTAAATACTTGTAGACCTAGGATGGAGTTATTTGGGAGGGACAGATACAATTCCACTTATTCATTTATTTTCCTTTATCCACTTTAAATCAATGAAGCATAATATGCATCATATTTTTTTTTTTTTTTGTATCAATGAAAAATCATGCGGAAGGCTCAGGAGTTATATTGTTTACAAATGTTGTTATTAAATACAAAATAATATCTTAACAATATAAATAATATAAAAATAAATAAGTTAGGTAATAATAATATTAATGTAGGTTTTATAATTAAGCTGTATGAATATAATATAAAGATTGTGTTTGTATATTAGTATTTTAGCTTGCATCGTATTCATATTGAAGCCAGTGGGTAATATATTTTTATGGGGAGAGGATGTGGAATTGTGGAAGATTTTGCCGGCTACAACTTTATTTATTCTAATTATTTTTGCACCTACTGGAATAATCTTCTATAGACAACCGTGCTATAGACTTTGTTTTTTTTTAATATTCTTTTTTCAAAAAAAATAATTACTAGTCTATCTGAAAATATCAACAAATTTATAACATAGCCTTTAAGGCGATTTTAAATATTTTGAAATTATTTTGAAATTATAGATATTAAAATACAATGCAATATGTATTTGATTAAAAATTAAATATTTCTTGGTATAAATTACTTGTTCATTTTGTTATGTCCAATTGTCTGATCTATTTGTACTTTCCAGTTGATATTATACTTTTAATTAAAATTGAAGTATGTTATATAACCAATCATTTCCTTAATAAATTAATAGAAAATTATTTTGAACCATCAATTTATTTACTTTACTCATTATCTGTATGGATTATTATTAAAAAATGTAACCTTCTTTTGCTGTAGATATGCAGTTTAAGAAAAAGATATGTTATGATTTTTCTTTTTTAAAATTGAGTGATATTACTAAGTAGATTTTAGTTTGTACAGGTTGAGGAATAAAACCAATATATTTTTATACTTTAAGATTTTAACGTTTAATATTGTGTATTAAAATATCCATATTTTTAACCTAACCTTTCAAGTTCATTTTTAGGTCCTATATTTATTTTACTTCTTATATTTATACAAATCGATTAATAATTAATTTTTCATGAACTCTGATTAATGAAAAATACTATTATTCAAATTTAAGCAAGACTACATTTATTTTAAATGTTTCATAATAATATATACTATATGTACATTCTAGTTCTAAATATTTTTTTCGTATAAATAAATATATATATAATAAAATTCTCAGCTACAATGGCCATTGAACAATCATTAAGATTGCTTATTTATGTGAGATTTACATTATTAAAATACAAATAGTATATATTAAATTATTATATAGAGTCAGATGTTCAGGTTCAATTGTTTTTAAATATAGACTTACAAAAAAATTTCACGGTAGATTACACATGTCTTGATTAAAAGATTCTGATAATTTGTATGGCAGGCATGAGTCCCTCTCTTAGAATTTGGAAAGGATGTGGGTGTGTTCTATCCTAAGATGGGTAATGGAGATCACCTATTTTCTCGTTATATATCAAGGAGTATTTCTTTTGTAGTAGCTGGGTATACATATATTGAATGTGTTTACCAATTAAATAGGCATTTTATATTTTTCTTACCATATCCAATGGTTACCATTGATTCTGGATGCTAAGTCACTCAGAATTATAATCAGACTAGTCCGGATTTTGTTGCATACTCAATTGAAGATAGCCAATGATTTTTTAAATATTGATTCAATTACTTAATACTTAGTTTTATTGCTTTTAAATTTTTATAATTATTCGTTATATGGAGGGGGTATGATGTAGGAAGTCAGCCACAGTTGCAGTTTAACTTGTATACCAATTTTTAATTAATTAAACCAAAATTTTTTTTTTTTTATTTATTTATTTTTTAAGAAAATATACAACTATACAATAATATGCACAACAAGTATTAGTGATGATGGGATTTACATAACATGAAAGTGACATGATGTAGGAGGGCTCCCAATGGAGCTACCTACTTGAGTATTTATTAATGGAGGAGGTCTCTAACCCATTTTCGTTTGAGTCTTCGAGGGGGGTTGTCTGGGATGTGTTGAGAAGCAAGATAACTAATGTTAGGGTTACTATGGGAATTAAATTTTTTGTGGAGTTTTTGGTAAGCAGTTATAATGACTTGGTTTACGTAATTTATTTTCAGGTCTGAGTGTAGGGTTTTGTTACTTACATACCAAGGGGATAAAAAAACCAAAATTTACATAAGAAATGCAGATTTTAGCTTAAAAATTTTCATTCCAATTTATTTTACTGGTATTGACCTCAGGTAGAAGGTGTTTTGGATGTACATTTTAATTATTCTTGATATCATAATTAATAATTATGGTAAGAATAAAACCTTAGTTCAAAATGTAAAAAACGCCTTTAACTTTGTAAAATGTAAATATAAATGCCTAACAGAATTAAAAACCAAAATATTAACAATAATACGTAAAGAACGCCTAAATCTATTCATAATACTTAATATATAAAAATTTATAATTATCTGTTTTAGTTATTGAATTAATGGAAACTAACGAAACTCAAGAAGAATTTAATTCGCTTTTGACGCGTAATTCGCGGTTTGTTATACCAATTGAACATATGGTATCAGAAGAAGAATTACGAATGTTAGGCTTAGATCCAGAAGAATTGCTTCATAGCTTGAATGTTGAATCTAATGATTCTGAAAATGATATTGAAGATTATGTTGATGATGATGAAAACGATGATGATAATGATGATTTTGAAGATGTAGATGATGATGATGATTTTCCTGGTTTAATCACTAGTAGGAATCATTTTGCTAGAGTGTTTTGGCCACAGCCACAAACCACAGGTGTAGAGAATATTTCAGTTACTGTATCTTCACGTAATTTTCCTACAGTGATCACAAATTACCTTCTTCATGATTCAAGTAGTGATGATGATTATGACGATAACTATAATAACAGTCTTATCTCTGTTGATTCTGAAAATAGTTCTAGTAACGAAGAAAATAGTTCTGATTATGAAGAAAATAGTTCTAATAATGAAGAAAACAGTATGCATAGTGTTTCATCAGAGGAATATGTCCAATCACCTTCATCTGTGGACAGTGCTTCGTCTATAAACAGTAATGGAAGTCATCATTTTTTGACAAATTCAGAAAGTAGTGATGATGATCGTAGTTTTTCCAGTTATTCTACTATAGAATTGACCAGTTCAAATACTTCTCAAAACAGTCTCAATTATTCAGAAGATTCAAATTCCTATTCTAGTACCAGCGATTCCAGTTCCCATTATTAATATTTGTAATTTTAAAATTAAATATAAAATAAATTCAGGTGCCAATATTAATTATATTAACTGTAAATTACAATATCTGTATTATAAATTATTATTATAAATCATTAATAGAATACTTATATGTGGAAACTGTTTGAAACAAGTTATAATGTTAAGTATTAAATAAATTTATTAGTAAGTTTTGTATGATTTTTTTTTTTTTTTCTGAAAATGGTCATAAATATAATGTTTGTTATTTCGATATTGTCAGAGATTTTTTCAAAAGTTGTATCAGCATGTTATTATGATTTATCAATATAAAAAATATTCTGATTTTATTATTTGAAATATTTTTTTAATAATGTAGATATTATAATAAAACTGAAAACGAATGTGTTTAAAATAAGAACCTAAACATTTGGCAGGAATTTCATTTACCAGCTCAATATGTTGAAGTTTAAACATTTATTTCTTAGCTGAATGAAAACTGATTTTTTTTATACTTAATGAAACTTGATAAAGACTGAACTTCACCTCTTATGTTCTAATATTAACATAATGTAAGTTGAACTCCGTTTCCTCTTCAGTTTAAGTTATATGTATATATATATATTTTTATAATGTAAAATATATATTAAATATTATAGTATTTATCATCATTGGTTAGTGTTCTCTGTATAAATTATTATTTATTATTCTTTTACTTGGATTGAAAATCTCTCCTTGTAATGTTTTTTTAGAAATCAGAAGTGTTCCATGTTCTAATAAATTGAGAAAGATAATTTTTGAAACTTAAAATTAGTTGAATTTCAAATGTATAATTACCCTAAAATAACATTTTCCTGAAAATCACTTAAGTAATAACACAAATTATGTTCAAAATTCTGTGCTACTAACAACGGATACAGCCCCTATTGATTGTGTTCTTAATAATTTGTCTAAATGTTGATATTAGATTTATTGCCATCTATAATAAAATATTGTACTAATTATATTTATTATTCATCTTGTCTATTACTGTTAACTTATCATTTTTCTTTTACTTGTACATTCCTATATTTAATTTCATAATCTGTACTGTAATTATGCCTTTGAGCCATTGATATGTACACAAATACATAAAATTTCAAATATTGACAATTTATAAATAATTTAAAAGTATATAATAATTAATTAATATAACTTCTGGTTTCATATCACAAAACTAGGATTTACCATTAAATCAGAAATGAAAAATTTAATATTTATATCTTATCTGTACTGAACAGTAATTATTCATTTTATACCTACCTTGAATTTCTATTTTCTTAATTTGTCTTCTTGCAATTCATAAAATTTATTTATTTTGCAGTATGTTTCTGTGGGAAATCACAACGACTAGTACCGTGCACTGCAGAAAATGCCATGGTGGTGTATTATGATTGTAAAAAATTGTGTGGAAAAAAATTGTCTTGTAACAATCACACATGTGAGAAAACATGTCATATTGACCCATGTCAACCATGTAAATTATTAGACATTGATAAGTGCCCTTGTGGAAAACAAATTTTTACACAAGAAGAACTTAAAAACCGCACTTTATGCACACAGCCGATTCCTACTTGTGGTCAATTATGCAAACGACCTCTTGAATGTGGTCCACCTGGTCTGTAAACAATAAAGATTTGTCTCATTATATTCACTTATTCATTATATTTAATTATGTAGAAAATCCTCATGTATGTGAAAAAAATTGTCATGAAGGTCCATGTGCACGCTGCGAATTAAAATCCAAGTACACTTGTAAATGTGGTAGTAGATCGAAAGAAATTAAGTGTAGTTCTGTGACTAGTGAACTGACTTGTAAAAAAAAATGTAACAAGGTAATATATAAATAAATGTGTTTATGTATAGTTAATGTGTAATAGAAGATATATTAATATTTATAATGCTTATAGATGTTGTCATGTGGTAAACATAGATGTATGGTTATGTGTTGTAATGCACAAGTGCACGAGTGTAATAGAATTTGCAATGGTCTTTTAAATTGCCGTCAACATCGTTGTGATCGTGTTTGTCATACAGGAAGCTGTGCAGTGTGTTATGAAGCAAGTAGGTGTAATGTTTATGTTTTATGAGTATTACAACTTTAAATTTAATATATTCTAAAATCAATAATTGGCAAGTGATTATTTTCTCTTACTGTGATATTTTAAAAAACAATACTTTTATACACAAAACACTGTTACTGTATAATTTTAATGTAATAAGAAACGTTTTTAGGAATTTTTTATATGAAAAATAATGTACTTCTTTACTAATTAATTTTTGTTAGGCACATTTTATTTAACAAGTTATTTATCTATAAAAATCTATGCACCCCTATGCTATTATGTTTTAAGTATTATCATATTGTAATTATTTACTCTCCCTTTCTTTTATTTGAAAATAAAATGTTCCATACCCATAAATGGTCCAATGGTACATACCCTTAAATAACATCAATGTGTAGTATAATTTCTTCATATAGTTAGTAGTAAATGATAATTTACATTATTATAGACCTTGATTAATATTAAATATGCATTTTAGTTTAATTTTCAGTTATTCATTATTATATATCTATACATCTATACAGCATCATATATTGATAATATTAATTGATTACTTAAAGGAAATAAAATGTATGAACCGGATCTCAATACTTATTTATGTCTTTTTATGTAAACTTAGTCATATAATCTTTTTTTTCTTTCTAGGTTTTGATGAGTTATATTGTCGATGTGGAAATAGTTTTATTCCTCCACCAATCAGATGTGGTACTCGTCGTCCACTCTGTACATTACCCTGTTCACGAGAACATGAATGTGATCATCCCGCTACACATATTTGCCATGATGAAGAAGAATGTCCTCCTTGTATAGCTCTTACTGAAAAATTATGTTTTGGCGGTCATGAGGTATGATGAGTATAATTTATATTATTGCAATTTGTTGAATTGTAAACATTTTTCAATTTAATGTAGTTACGTTTTGCTATACCATGTCACATAAAAAATGTTTCATGTGGAATGCCATGTGGCAATCCACTGCCTTGTAATCGACATACTTGTGTCAAACCATGTCATTCACCGCCTTGTAACACTGGACCTTGTCGATTACCATGTAACTTACCAAAATCAGATTGTGGTCATCCATGTTCAAAACCTTGTCATGATGGCCCATGTCCTCAAAATATATGTAAAACAATGGTAAATCTACTGTTGACTTTAAATATATATGTATATATATATAATTTTAAATTATTTTTCTAGGTTAGTGTAAGCTGCATTTGTGGAAATTTAACAGAAGCTAGGGTGTGTTCAGATACTAAAGTGATTGAATATCGTCTTAGGGTTAGAACACAATCAATGAACCTCCTGGATAAAATAGTTGACTCTTCACCAACCATCAAATTATATAAAATGTAATTGGTTTTAATCATCTTTAACACTACAAAATATTTAAGTGATATATAATGTTGGTCATTTATAGTTTGGAATGTACAACAGAATGTGCTAAATTAGAAAGAAACCGCCGCATAGCTCTTGCTCTACAAATTCGCAATCCTGACTTATCACCTAATGTGACTCCAAGATATTCTGATTTTATGAAAGAATTTGCAAAAAAAGATGCTCCATTCTGTAACTATATTCACGAAAAACTTGCTGAATTGGTCACTAATGCTAAACAAGTGAGTATTTTTTAGAGGTTAGTTTATGACAGAAAAAATACATTAAATAATCATACAAATACTCTCAAAATATCATTTAAAAGAATATTTAATATATTTCACATTTTTAAAGCAAGTGTTTAAAAATAATTGTTCTAATGTATAAGTAGCATGAATATTAAACATTTGAAGAATATACAGGAATTAAGGTAAACAGGGAGGTAATAGCTGCAACTTAGTAATCCAAAGATTAATAGAGATAAAATAATATTTTTTCTTAATTTTATTCTAATCGTTTTTGTTGTATGACAGGTTTTATATTACTGTGAAAAATGCATACTACTATTTTTTTTGTAATCACTACGTTTTAAGTTAAATATTCTATTCATAATTTCAACTAACTCAATGGCTTTAAATGATAAGTTTTTGAATAAGATAAAATAAAAATAAAATAATGAATTTTAATCTATATTAATGTACAAATATTGTAAAATTGTACAAAAAAAAAAAAAAATGGGAAAATTCTTAACATTCTTAATCTTTAATATCTGAAAAATTATACTTATTTTGGCTCTTATCAATATTTGTAGTCAAATAAAAATACTCGAAGTCATTCATTTGAAGTAATGAAGTTTGAAAAACGAAAATTAGTACACGAATATTCAGAACATTTTGGATGTGAATCAGTGGCTTATGATGCTGAACCTAATAGAAATGTTTTGGCTATAGCTAGCAAAGATAAGGTAAATTGATTATTTAATAATTATTTTCAATTCAATTTCAATATTGGATTGTTAAAAATATTCTTGCTACCACAATACTCAAATATTTTGTAATTACAAACATAAATATAACTTATCAGTTATTATCATATTATATTACATTTTATTAACATACATGTTAACATGTTTTGTCTAGTCGTGGCTTCCAAATTACAGTGTAGTAGAGGTTGTCCAACGTGAAAGCGGATGTCCAAGAGTTAATCCATTTGCAAGTATTCAGAAACGCAACACCATAGTTTTAAACAAAAAATTTTAATACATTAACAATATTTTTATATAATAAACTTAGTACTTACTAAATATAGATATTTCAAATGCATGTTATTGTATAATTTTCATGCATCCTAATATTTTTGCTAGTTATACATTTTTGGGTTATTGGATATTAAAATAAAATTATTTAAATATACTATTATGTCAGCATAAGATAAGTTGTATGAATAAAAAACATTTTTAATTTTCTGATTGTAGTATTCTACTATTTTACATCTTAACGCTGAAATAATGTACATGCCAAAACAAATATAATCTGTGTTCTCAATACACTTTATGGTTAATCAGATTGGTCATCTGATGTTTTTCGTTGTTCGTCAAAAATTCTTAAAATCAGGTGGTTAATATAATTGCTCCTGGATGAATTCGATGGCACACCTACTGAACAGGGTGGTGTGCGATGCGATGACATGATAAGGTTTATCAATCTGATGCTTCATCAGATGAATTATCATTATTTTTAAGGAACACACGGAATGCTTATACTCATTAAACACCATTTACCTGATAACTTAATAATTGGATACTTTCATAATATAGTGCAGATGTTCCCAACCATTTTTTGACACACAACACCTTTAATTATTTTATTAAAATCCAGGGCCACTCACTCAGTATCTTAACGTTAATAATATATTCTGTACTTATATTTATACCAATCAAACTGTTATAATAGATTGATCCATTGATCGCAGTATTACTTTCCACAAATTATAATAGGTTTTAAATTAGTCTGTATTATTACTCAAAGCGTTTTATTTTTCAAGAAAACATTTTTTCTTAAAAAATTAATTTCAAATTATCTCATGGTACCCTCAATTTTATTTAAGTTTGTTATAGTGTAATGGAAACTTCCCATGACAAATGTTTAAACGAGTATTTGGTTTCATGTAAACATGTATGCGAACAAGGAAAAGTAATAATAATATCTTGGGTATACTAAAAACCGATATTGACTAAACCAAATAATGTGCCTATTATGAAGAAGAAAATTAAAAACCAGGTAAACAGAAAGATAAATTTCATAACAATTGATCAGACTTCAAATAACAATTCATTTTGAAACTGATCAATGATCATAATCAAATAAGATTATAACTAGAATTGGCTCATAAATCAAAATATTTTAAAACTGAATATGTATATAGTATACAATATATGGTTTATTTAAGCAGTATAACAATAAAAATAATAAAAACACTGTACACACACATTTATAGATATTACAAAACTTGACAGTTTGGGATTAATATAGATTAATAAATTTATTTTCTATGATAAAATAAAAATTCTTTAGTCACACTTAAATCATTAAATAATAGTATAAAAAAAACTTACAATATCTAGTAGGGATCCTAAACGATATTTTGAAGATTATTATATGTCCTATGTTAGTCCTTGCCAATTATAGAAAGAATATTTTTAACAATATTGATGGACATCTTTAATTTTACAATGTTGTAATTGTTTGAAACTTCCTTAATGTTAAATTACATTAATAGATATAAATAATTCAATTGTCCAAATAGATAATGAACACAGTTCCATTAATTGGTGGAATACCAGGTTTTGATTAAAAAATAATTTTAAAGATAATACATATTAAACTAAGGTCAGTATAATAGTATAGAAATATCACATTTTGAATGTTCGCCACAAAACTTATTTGAATACTTTGAAAAATGATGCAACACCTTCAGTGGTTTTAGACTTCTTTTTCTTTTCTGTCTGATTGCTTCGCCGTTGTCCTTGAATTGGCATATATGGAGGAACATCATCCAATGATGATGAAAGAGCAGTGGATGTGTCTACGAAATAATTAAAATTGATAAGTTGAACATTAAATAAGTCATAATTTGGGAACTTACATGGGACATCTTGTAGTTCTGTTCTTCTTGAACTATAAGTTGGATCAATAGCAATAGCAATATTCGAGAGAGGTTGTTGAGTAGGAGCCATAACTTCAGGATATTCTTCCAATTGATGCTGTTGTTGTTGCTGTTTTTTTAATAAAGCTTTTTGTCTTGCTTTTTCACGAGCCCTCCTCAATCGCGCTTTTTCCTGAAACGATAATATTTCTAACTAAATTCTAACAAAAAATTTAAAAACTCACTTTTTCTTGTAAAAGTTTAGCCAATTCACAGTCTTGAGTTTCAATAGCAATCAATCTATCTCTATCTTCAACGGACAGAGGACGCCCTTCTTGTTCTTGTAATCTTTTTGCCAATTCCTAATATATATAATAATTATTATAATTTGTACAAAGTTATATGCACATAATTTATAAATATCAATTAAAAAAACATCAAATATATTATCACATACAGTAAAGCAACTAATAAGATAATTATTACAACTTATCAATCCAGAAATTTTCTTTCGAGTAAATTAATTAATTAATACATAATTATGCTTATGTTCTATACTTCCAAATATTATACAAAAATCAATATTCAGTCTTTACAACTCAAAATTAGTTTTAGTTGCACTACTGCTAACATTTACAATTCTGTAGTTTGTCTAGAAGAATATGACGAGTGTAACTCTAGTCACGATTGTGAATATGAACGTGCACTAAAGATTACACCCGGCAAATTCTCAAGACTGATGCTTCTAAATAAAGATATATAATCTTAGACATAAATTAATGACTTACAGCATCCTTCTCTTCTTGAATCCTACGGTTCACCTCCTCTTCATAATCAATTCCATGCAAAATATCATCAATGTCAAACTCTGTGTATTCATTAGTCTCAACCATACTACAAAAATTTAACCAGTTTTCAATTTATAAAATCTGTATAAAGAGGGAAAAAATGTAATTACCTTTTAGAAGACACAGGCTGAGACTGTTTTTTCAATATTCCTGGTCTACTCCCACTTGGATTTACGTTTACCCCAACGGACTGTGTTTGTTTCTTTTTTGATAATTGTTCTGCTAATTCCAATGCAACTTTGAGATCTTTTTCTTCCCTAAACAATAAAATAATAATATAAACGTATTATACAGTAATCCCTCGTTATCCACGGATGTAACATTCCAGCAAAGTTACATGGATAACGAGACCACAAACATACAATTTTTAATTTTTATCATTTTGCACATATTTTGTATAATTTTAAAAATCACAAAAAGGTTAATATGTTTTACAATTATTTGATTATTTATTTTTTTAATATAATTTATTAATAACAATAAATTATATCATAAATGTTATTGCCAACCCAACTACGGATAATGAGGGATTGATTACTGTACATATTTTGATAACTTTTTGGAAAGATAAATATATATTATATACAACTTTAAAGGATATATTTAAAAAAATATGCGTTATGTATGAATTATAAAAAGATAATTCCTGGAGATTTAAATGAGCAATTCATTAATTACACAATTTATAATTGTTACAAAATATAGGTACTATTTCACTTTAGTTGGAATTTAAATTGATAATAATAATATAATCATAAAATGAATCAAGAGAATCATAAAATAATATGATTAAACAAAAATAAATACTGGATAAGTAGAAAACTACACTTAAAAATTATGTAACTCACTGTTCTTTGATAAATGCACAATAACGTTCTTCAGCTTCACGTACTTCACGTTCCTGTTCCTCCTTGGCTGTGGGCAAGTCTTGTCGAACGATGGCATTTCGTGAACGATTGCCACTGTAATGTTCGTCGACTGAAAAGGAAAAAAATCGCAACACTTTGTAGGTAAAACAAAACGGAAAATTAACCGTGTAATACTGACCTTCCAATTTTTGCAAATGATACGCCAAGGCGCTGTCTTCGTGGACCAACCATTCTTTGCACACTGGAAAAAAATAAGTTAAAATATAAGCGTCCTGTATGTAATGTTACCGCCATCGCAGTCTTCAACAAAAATATTATTAATTATATTTTTCTATGCTCCGTCTGAACGTGCACAAATGAAGCCGATAACGATCGTAGGGGGAAAAGTTCTGACCTGTAGAGCAGCAGTAACGCGTCAGCAACCCGCTAGCCTATTGTTTGATGTGAGAACTGAGAATAGACTATGAGAAAATAATAACGACGAAAAAAAAAAGGACTAATACGAGGAGGTTCATTGTAATGGAAAGTCACAATGGATTCACGCCTGGCTGAATCGAAATGTGCGTGCGTAAGTATGAGTGAACCGTCAGGTTTGCCAACCGGTTAACGTGTCGTGCATTTCTCCGAATCTATGCGATGATTATAATATTATTATTAAGTATTAATGTTATTGTAATTATTAACAATAATATTAAACGGGCGAGACATGAAAGGGCACACGAACGGGATGATGAAAGCGAAAAATGTTGAAAACCAAAAAAAAAAGCTAATAAACAATCGAAGAACGAGTTAGTCAAACATCTAAAACGTTGGCCGGGTGCGCGGTTGTGGTGGTACAAACGTCAACTGCGGACAGGCCACTACCTGTTGCTCCGGGGGCGGCAGGTGGTTTTTGACGGCGATGGGGTGCGGCGGCGATGCTCCCTTCACTTCTCCCGTTATAACGAGTGCTGCAGCAACAGCAGTAGCGATGACGAAGGCGGTGGCGGCGAAAGTGATAGCAACGGGGGGGCAAACATAAATTCCACGGGTTCGAAAAGTCGGACACGAGGGGAGTTGACCGACCGGAGAGGAGTGTTGAGAATAATTATCGTAATTACGTTGTAATAGCGCGGAAAAAAAGAAGTGAAAACGGGTGACGGGACGACGGGGGCGCAGGATATTCGAATAATTTGGAGAAAATGTCGTCTTCGTGGCGAAAACCAGCCCCGCAGAGGGTAGGCGCATGAAAGGGAAAACGGAAAAACGTCATTCTCGTAGGGTTCAGTCTCGGAGGTTTATGTTCGCACAGTTTCAGCCGGCGACGAATGCCCGTCGTGCGCGCGTGAGCGAACTACCGCACGATTAAAACGCACATAATAATAACATACGGGCGCGGACGTGCCTGGTTAACTGGTAGTAATATATTATTATATTATATTTCATTTTCACCGCGTCGCCGACTGTCCACCCGACTCCCGCGCCACACACGCGCGAACCGCCGACCCGCGTTCCATCGCCAATCACCACCGGTTGTGGCACCCAACCGACGAACCGAGACGACACGACCGCCGCCGCAGCCGTCCGGTGTTGTATTGGTTGTTTCCCCCACACCGGACACCCCCGAGGGACACACACACATGGACATCAGGACACAGGAATATACGATCGCGGCGACAATAAATTTTTTTATGTTTCCGATTAGATCCCGAACCGATAAACACGCAGCAATACATAGTACTAACGAACCGCAAATGGGATGTAGGGGAGAGGGAAACGTATCTCACGTTCAGCACCCTAGCAAAAATATTTATAATTTATACGGACTATAATCCAGTAACAAAATCAAATTAATAAGTAAATTAAGCATATATATTTTACTCCAACAAAGGTGAAACAGAGTCGTGATCCGACTATCCGAGTCCTTTGCTTTTCACGTTCGGTATTCATATTGTTTATTGCATAAAATACACAATAGAAGAAAAAACAAAACATCGCATTTGTGGTACTTTTGAATGAGACTAGATAATATTTTTCATCAAGTTTAATCTAGTCAAGTATTTTTTAACTACAGACTTAAAATATTTTGTTCGGAAGAACAATTAATACTTACACCATTATTCATGAATAATAATTAATAAATATTATCTAGAAGATAGAGAAGAGTCATTTTCTACGCAGGTATATCACCAACTCCACCGTATCAATGTATCATACATTTTACGCACGATTTAAATTCTTAAATCGTGGTTTTACGAAGACTTAAAAGCCTACCTACCTTCGACGACACTATCTATCATCGCAATAATTAGGAACGACGATATCTGCGGACAGAATTAATCGAGACATACAAAATTAAAATTAATAATATTATCATTGAAATGCTATACGTGAACGTTGAATGTCAAACAGAGTAAACAGACAGGTTTCCGCATTTTCAAATATTTACTCGAAACGAATGAAATTAATAATAACGTTCGGACAACAACGCATTATTTTTGACAGGCATACCGCACACGGTTAGTACCTAACCTAACTCGCTGAATTAAGCACTTTCACGAATCCAATTATTTGCTTCAATGAGTGTCGTGGTATATTAAATCGAAATAATTTCACATTATTTGTCTATATACGTATATAATATTATTCCTACACAATAACTTGAATTGTATGGAAATATTTTTAAAAAGAATTTCGCAATTTTTGGTTATGAAAATCTTTTACAGCAACGTTGCTCTTTTTAAAAAAAATTCCCAATAATTAACTCTATAGGCTATATCTAAGAACTTACTCTCTAATGGCAAACGTTTTGTAAAGTATACAAAAGAATCATTAAATATTAACGTAAACAAAACAATCATTCCAAAATAAATTACTCGTCAAAAAATGTATATTATTTTATAAAAAAGACAATAAGTTACATAAAAATAAAAATATTTATCTATAATAATAAAATCTAACTGTCTATACTAATCTTATATAATAAAATATTATAATAAAGAGGTAAAGTTTATAGGAAATAATCTCTGGAACTAAAGAACCTATTTTGAAAATTATTTCACCATAAAGCTACATTATTCCTGAGCTACATAATTTCATTATGACATAAGCTATTCTAAAATTATGATTAATAAATAATAATATATTTTAATGTGAACTAACAGTATAAAAAAAAATAAAATAAATCCTAAACATTTAGTACTATAAGAACCACACAAGATAATTTCATCACAAGTAAAAACGTTTGACGCCCAGCGAAATGGGCACGAATCAACTTATAGCTATTAAATAAAACTATTATCCTGTATATCCTATCTAGAAAACACCATCGAACAGTGGCGTAGCAAGGTTATGGCAAACTGTGCCTACGCCAGGGGCGCAAATTTGTGCTTTATCCTAACATAGAAATAGCGTCAAGAATATTTCTTACTATTCCAGTAATAACTGCTAGTTGTGAAAGAAGTTTTAGTAAACTTAAACTAATAAAAAATTACTTATGATCAACTATTGGACAAGAGAGACTAACAAGCATGGCAATTTTATCCATAGAACATGAATTTGCTAAACAAATTTCATATGACGAAATCATTGATAAATTCTCTAGTCTTAAAGCAAGAAAAGAAAATTTTTAAGTTAGAAATTTACATTGTAATAATAACTGATAATTAAATTTAAATAATGTTGTATTACCTAATTATATATATATAAAAAATAAATGTTATAAAATATCATTCTGCATTTTCGTCAATGTTTTAATCGCTATAAAAGGCGCATTTTCCTAGTTTGCCAGGGGCGCAAACGAGTCTTTCTACGCCACTGCCATCGAAAAATAATTTGAACAGGTACCTATCATAATATTTACTATCCAATCAATAATTTAAAACACTTCTAGTTCGGAGACTAACAAAAAACATACTTTTAATTACAGTTCATATAAAGACCAATTTACTCTATGGTATGTAGCTAAGTCGAGTAAATTACTTGTCGACAATTATTTTATATGAATGAAAATTAAAATGACAATAATAGGACAATATTAATTGATAAGATCATACATAATCCAGTTCATAAATTATATTTTGATTGTTTTATTTATTGATTGATACAATTGTACAAATTTGTACCTACTTGAATTTTACTAAAACAAAATTGAATCTAACGTTATGAAACAATAAAATTAAAATAAAACTAAGCTATGCATAGATTAAAATACCATATCATAATTTATCAAGGTTACAAGTTAGGATATACAGAGTTTAGTTAGACTTTTGGTAATGTTATAATTATTTACTAGAAAAAATGTGTTCATAAATAAATTTTATCGATATTAAACAAAAATCGAATTTTACATGATCTCTTGGGAGTTATCTAAGCATAATAATTTACATGGTTATTCGAGTCTAATTTCTCATGTAATCAGTCTGCACAGTTAATATCTGTTGCGATTTAGAATTACGATTTAAAATACCTAATACAACTGATTATAAATACTAATACTAAATAGTATTTATAATCAATATTTAATGCTAAAATATGAATGCAATTGGAAGCGAGAAAATTAAGAGCCATGAGTTGTAAAAATAAATAGTAAAATATGCACAGTAAAAATGTTGAGGAAAGAGTCGAATAAAGAACAATATTATCACAGAATAAATAAATATTACAAAAATGTATATTATAACTGTTTTTGAAGCCCAGCCATGACACGCCCAATATATACGTATAATACTATAATATTGTGTGGCTGCACTGCTTTCGAGATTAATTGGAATCCAGTATGAATTGAGGTTATCGTTCTACTTCTAAGTAAACATTCAGTATCAGATTTTAAGTTTTATAAGTATAAGTATTGTTTTAATATTTGATATTTCAATAATATGAAAAATTGACAATAATTTGTGAAAGAAGTTTTATTGAATATTAATAGTGTTTTCATAAGGTCACCATGTTTAACTGTTCAACTAAAACTATTTGTAGCAAAGGGTTCACACCAAACATCATCAGTGTCCGATATAGACGAGTAAATGTCCAGAAACCCAGAAAACCAAATCATTACCGGGCAGTCTTTGAAGAAATTACAAAACCTAAGTATCCATTTCTGAAACCATATACTTTGCCATGGAGTGAAAGATGTCCAAAACCATTGGATAGTATAACCAAAAAAATTGAAGAAAACCCGTATGAAAAAATTTTAGCACAAGAAGCTAGGGATTTATTTGAACAGAGTGCAATGGTTGCAATTTTTCATAAAAATCCAGTTAAGGGTGAATTGGAATTTAAGGCTATGAAAACTTTTAAAATGGCTGGAATGGAGCACGCGATCTATGGTAAAAGTACATTAAAATTAGCCTTAGCACAAACAAACTATGAAGCTGCATTAAAATTATTTGAATCCCACAGCTCAATAGTATTTAGTAGTACACCTCAAGTACCAAAACTGTTAAAAATTATAAAAAAAATGCCACATTTGATTTTACTGGCGAGTATAGTAGATGGAAAATTATTGAGTAAAAATCAAACGATTGAATATGGAAATTTAATAAACATCGATAATGCAAGAGCAAGACTGATAAGTGTAATAGGTCAAACAAACAATAAATGTTTACATACTATAGGACAAACACAGTTAACAATGGTTCGATATTTGGAACAATATGGACAGTCAACAACAGAACTTAATACGGAAAAAAAGCCTACTGAAGAATCAGATTAATTTTAAGTATAGTTATAACCTATGTTTTGTATCATTTATTTTACATTAACCACATGAATGTTTAAATAGATGGATTTTCAAAATATTTGTAGAAAATTAAAACATGAATTTTATAATTGCAAATAAGAAATTGGTAATTATTAAAACAAATCTAGTTTACCTTGAAATGTTCATGAATTTAATAAGATGTTACACTAAAATATATTATAATATTATATTAATTATGACATGTACCTACTATACCATTACATAAGAATTAAGAACATTGAAAAATATCCTTATCTCAGCTAGTGCAACTTTAAGTTTCTTTATGTACTCATATATCAGTTCGAATATTATATTCTAAGATTACTGTTAAGCAGAGTTTCAAATGTTTCGAACAATGACACTGTGACATCATACAAATAATAGTTTTTTCTCAGCATATTTAATAAATTGATGCATTGACCAGTTTAGTTTCAATATTTTGCATATAGTATAGTTGAGTTTAGTTTTGTTATCACAATGGAATTTGTTAAAATTTGAAACAAATACAATACAAAATACCATAACTATTATAAAAACAAAAATTTAAATTAGTGCATTCAATTTGTTTTAATTTTAAACCACAATACTTTTTTGAAAAAATATAATAAGATATACATGGATATAATCCAATACATATATGCTGAATTATTATTTAAATTTAGCATAAATAAAATTAATATTAGATTCACTGTTAAGTTGATTTTGTCTTTAAGCCATGTGAATAAGTATATGAATAATATAAAAACAAAATAATAAAACAAATCTTGAGTTGTAAAGTTCTTTTAAATAATTATAAATTTTTATAGTCATTTTTCAAAATCTTTAAATAATAAAATTAAAATACTGTTAAAAACCTTTGAGAAGATACAAATAAAGTTGCTCACTTTAAGTTCAATAATAGGTCAGGTTACTCTCAAAATTAAAGCTAACAAAAAATAAACTCTACAGAATACAGATTTGCTATGTTATAGGTTTTTATAAAATGGAGACAAAGCATGTGGGTATGGCATCCCCAAAATACAATATACTATGCATGAGAATTTAATATTAGAAATTCCCATACTCTTCAGCCACAATATAAAGTTTAATATAACACTGAACTTCAGTAATTAAAGACATGATTTTATGAGGATTGGCAAGGTATTATATATTTTACAAACCTATCATAAGAATCGTTTTTTAAGTGAAATTAAATATTTTAAATTTTTATTTTACAACTAATACAAAAAGAACACTAGGAATTAATGCCTTAATTGATAGTGTCCAATAATTGTATTGCTGAGTTGTCTATGACAATAACCTAAATATGTTCTTTCAACGTAACAATAAATAATCAAGATCGAATAATATTACTCTCATAACCATCTTAGTACTACAAAACAAAATGTTAAAATTATTTTCCAAATCATAATTGATTATTAAATAAGAGATATAATTTCCCATCTATAATTTATTGTATACTTCTAATTGGTATTCTGAAAGTAGTTCTTAAGGTAATGATTATTTCCCCAAATAAACATATTATTGATTTGATGTTATGCTTCTACATAAATGATAATCACTATTTCAAAGACCATTGATTCTTTATGGGACTAGATTTGTATAAGCAAACAAAAATACATACAATGGATCTTCTTATAGGTTACTTTATAAATACTTTAATTTGATCCATGATATTATTTAACACAACAACCAAATGCTCTCAAAATTGATAGGTTTAATAATAAAAATCAAATTAAATATTTATTTAATTAGACCTAAAAATTATAACCAAGTAAAAAACCTTCAGCAAAAAAAAAAAGATTTTGATCACATTAATATTTTATTACAACTCAGTACCTATATTTTTTCTATCTAATAATACTAACCAAAGGACCTTTTAAAAATAAATTGTTAAATCGTAAAAGTGCATCTAAATATTGGTTGTAATTTATTTACATTGTTATACTGTTAAGAAACTTCAATGTGAATACAATTCAAAATGATAAAAGTACAGAAGATTCAGAATAAAATGACAGTTTTTATCAAAAAACCTTATAGAAAGGAAAAACAAAAATCCAATTAATCTATGCTACAGACATATTGCAATTTATTAGTAAAAAAATATTTCTACAGGAAAATAATCAGTTAGTAAAATAACTGGTTATAATAATGATATATAGTAGTATATAGGAAATATTTTAGTAAAATAACCAGATATCATAGGAAAAACCTACCCACATAATTGTTTACTCGGTGACATTGAAAAGCAACGATTAGAACATTTGTGTCATTAGACCAAAACGAAACAATGCCTGAAGCCTGGGCTACTAACAATAAGGAAGTATAAAACGAAACAGAATAAAAACCTAAAACGGATGTGTTACTGGACCTGGAGCAAAAATAAAGCGCAGTGAAAGTGACCCGAAAAAATATAGGTGGGACCACTTTCTTTCTCGGAACGGATTTAGGGCACTCCGCGAAGTGTAAGAAGGAGAGGGAGAGAAAGAGAGACCTCTACGACCGCGCACAACCGTCGAACCGAGTGGAAATTAAATACAGAAAAAAAAAAAAAAACAATAACAAAACAACAATAACAACAATACATTACCAGAGTTGACCTTTCCTGGTTTGGGCAGCGTGTCGCTAGTAGCCTTTTTCCGGCCGTCGCCCATCGACCCGATGCCGCCGAACTGGCACTGCATGGCCGAAACGTATCGTTTGGTCGCCCCAAGTGTACGGCACTGGCTCTAACAGATTTCGCGTGGCGGACGGCCAAGCGTTGCGACGACCATTCTCGACTGCACAATCGCAACCGGTTGACCGATGACGCTGAACACCGCGGACGACGAACGGACAGACCAGACTGGAGAACGCGGGCGCGCCTGACGCACTACCGCAGGACCCCGCTTGACGACGATGCTGACGGCCGCTCGCCTCCTACCGCGGTGCCAGTCGTGTTGCCAACGAACGACCGAACACAACAACAAAGACGAGCGACTTATGTGCGGACAACAATAACACTACATGTTATTACGATAGTCACCACTCGGTAATCATCACTAATCACTAATAACAAGTAACATTACGTGGGCAGTAGTTCGGTTGCGGTACTCGGCTGCGGTCGCGGAAGCCTTACCGTCACAATACTCGTCTTGCGCCGAGCCGTATGACGAAAAACGACCTGATGATAACGTCGGCCGTCCAATGAGAACGGGCGAAAGCCGACGACGGTGGCATGTTTGTGCGATTCTGTCACGAACCCGACATACACATACCTTAATACCTGTCCCGTTCTGTCACGAACCGGTTAATGGTTATCGTTGATAAGGCCGTCGCATATAATTGCATGATAATACAGATACCATCAATCATCATCATCATCATCATATGTTCTTCGGACTATCTTTATTCATCTGTTGTAATATTTGTAAGCTAACCGTGGGTCCAACACTCAAAAGTCGCCGGCCAATGGGTAATGGCCGTGGGTCTGTACCGTAGCTCAAGTCAGCCCCGTGCGTATTATTTCATAATGGGTTTTGAGACAAAAATTTAAAATAGATACATCAATAATTAGCAAATAGTACCTATTATAATTAACAATTTATATTTATTATTAATTTTCATTTTTCATATTCATAATATATAAATATATATTCGTTGTGCGTGATTATAAATTTTTAAACAACTTTTAAAATACCCAAAATCTCATGTAATCTCGTGTTCTACGACGATCAAACATTTATCTTTAATTGTGTGTTCTACTGATTGCGGCCGAATAAAAAATTATAATGTATATTCTATACTTATATTCATAAATTGTATTGTCGTCATATTTTGTCGATAACAGCAACGATTTTTCGGTCATGAAGAAGGGGAGGTTTGAACACCCAAACCCCCCTACTTGCACACGGGCCTGGCTCAAGTATTATTTTGGACTTGGGAGAAATTGTTCCTTCAAAGTTAGGTACTGGATTACGGAAGTCGTACACCGTTAAGCTGTGCACTGGGGTACCCGCATGAGTATCTTATTATATCAAGATTCAATTATTGAGAAGAGTGTAATAAATTAACAAGTAAATTCGAATATCTGTAGGTACAAATAGGTAGATTAGGGTAGGTTGTCAATCGGTCAGGCCGGAAATTATAGTTTATGACCGGTTGCGCCGATGATTTAAAATTAACATATTTTACCAATAGTTGTACACAAATCACTAGTATTGATGTATTTGTGTTTATATTCTTACCCTTAAAAATATTTACGTAGAACTACTAGAACTGCAAGAGTGAAATAATAGTGACCGCCAATCCGAAAATGTGTTTACTGATATTGAAATAACTAGTTCTGAAAAGTGGATACAATAAATTCTTTCAAATGTTTTCCGTAGATAAGTTCCACATTTAAAAAACTAAAAAGTATGTGTTTTGAATTCCATGCAGTTACGCATTTATTGAACGACAACGAGTATTACCTACCTACTCTCAAAACTATTTTTAAGTTTTTTAAACAATAAAGATAGCAGAAATAAAGAAAGAGACAATGTAATAATATCTACGTTATTTTTTATCGACTAAAACATTTGATTTAAATGAAACAAAATATATTTCTACTTTTATAAACGTATGTATGCTGAATAATTTTATAATAGTGAGTTTGTCTCCATAGGTCGTTCTCTATTTTTTCTCAAAATGGCATCAATAGCATCATAAAATTATATAATATATACATTCACGATTGACCTGTAATAATGTTTTGTATAGTTGACAACCCTAAGATAGATTCATATTTTAATAATATATTTAACTTTTTTATTATATTTATTATTTAATAGTATGATTGTATGAAGTGTGAAGAGGTACGGGTACCCAGTATCGCGTATACAATTTTGCTCCTCAACAAAAGTTAGTTCAACACGCTACTGCCTCCGATTGTGGCCCACCTTGTCACCAACGAACATTCGGACCTCGGACTTCCGATCACATATCTACCTACGTCAATTAAGCCAATGCATACGTATACATATTTATTGTTTAAGCTTCTACAGGCCATTAAGTCCTTTCGTTGCTTCTACCAAACATCTCCATCGGTCTCTGTTATCTGCATCTTCAATTCTTGCCGTTTCATCTACTTGAATTAAATCTTTCTTTACCCGATCTAGTCAACGTTGACGTAGTCTTCCTCTGGAGCGTGTTTTATTTAGTTTAGGTACCACAACTTGTCTCATTAGGCTATCCTTATGTCGCCATATATGTCCGATCCATTCCAGTTTCCTTGAAACAAGATATTTTTGGATTTTGATCTGTCAAGATTCTTTCAATATCTGTATTAGTTCTCCTTTCGTGCTGCCTGTTTCCGTATTACATATGGAACCATATATATATATTCTTCTAAGAACCTTTCTTTGAAATGTTAATAACTTTGTCTCGTCCCCTTTAATGGTTGACCACGTTCCGCAACCATATACATTACTATGGACTGTATGTAGGAAATATAAAGCTTTTTATTAGTTTTCCTGGAAAAAAGCTTAGAACTGAATAATTTGCTCATTGCATAATATTCTCGATTTTCCGCATTCAGCCTCAATCTTATTTCGTTGTGCATATCATTCTTATTATTCAAATTGACCCTCAAGTAATAAGTACCTATTTAAAGTCTCCTATTTACTCGAATATATAACCATCTACGGTGAGATTCTGTACAATTATTGGATGCCTATATACTCATGATCACATATACTTCCGTTTATATTGAGTTCCATTATTTTACTAGACTTAATTTATTTATTTCATTATTTGTACTTTCGTCTACCTCGGTTTAAGAGTCTCTAAGAATGACAATGTCGTCAGCATATGCTAACAGTGTCCCGCTACCATTTAGATCCATTTCTCGCGTTTCATGCATATCTTTTACTACTCTTTCCGATGTCATATTAAAAAGGATGGGGGATTGCGCGTTTCCTTGTGTTAAACTCACTGTTTGAGAAGAACGACGTTCGCGTGAACGCGTGATCACCGTTCACGTTCATATATTTTGTAAACGACACGAGAACGTCATTCACTTTTTTTAAATAGAACTAGTTAGGTGTGAGTGTAATTTTAATTAACAAATCAAATTTAAAAGATTTGAAAAAAATTAGAAATTGGAAAAATATAAATTCAATTGTAATTATTATATATTCTTAGTTGATATAGGTAGATATGTTTTAAAATGCAAAAAAAAATTGAGCAGGGGTTCCTCGGCCCCCGGGGGCTTTGTTAAGATTTTAATAAGCTAGTTATATATAATATCAAGAAAGTAGTTAATTTACGTTGCAATTAGAATAAATGAAATTTAACATAAAAATGTAGAGCGTTTTTTAATTAAAATTTAAAGTGTAAAATCACTAAAAAAATAGAATTAAAAATATTAATTACATTAGATGTAATAAACCTCACACATTATTCTATAGTTATGTGATAAACCCAATATGTTGGCGAGTGTGTGAAATGACAATAAGTGCTGATTTGGAAAATATGCTGACGAAAAACTATTTTTAGCCGTTGCTCGACTGTGTTTGACTATTAATTATTATTTGACTATCAAATTTGATTGAACAAGCAGTAGTAGCTGACCATCATATATAACAGAAGAATCTTTATTTTCCAAAAGAGTATGTTTTGATGTCCAAGGATTAGAAGACTGGGAAACGTATTCGACGACGAAGCTCTGAGAAAGGGATGGAGGAGCATATACATAATGACAATTGACAGGTGAACTTATATATATATATATATACATATATATATACATAATTGCGTTTAATAAATAATACCTACAAATTAAAATACATGGTTATATATTTTATATTCTATAGATTAGGTTGGGACAGTCATGTCCTACTTAAAATATCAACAGAGCCAAATTCATTACATATTTCTACATGTAGGCCACACTATAGCGTAGTGCGTCTTAACGCGGGCGATATCGCCCCTAGGTGAGCTCGTTAAATATGAGTTCAAAATTTATATTCAAATTCCCTTTTCATGGATTGTCATTAGGTATTGTGGCGACAGGACATTTTTGTTATTTTATCAAACATATATGTTTAGCTAGAGGACAGTAGCAACATTTACATAACAATATAACATTACAAACGGTAATAACAAATATACAAATATTACAATTTGTACATAATATAATATATTACATATAATGGGCAATGGCTAATACATACTCAAAACTAACAAATCATCTCCGTTCACTGTTCAGTATCGTTTTTCGTATGCAATGATACCCAGCGTTCCATTCAGATTTAACAAATCCATTATAATGACAAATAACCTATTCTATGTACGAGGTCCATTCCACCCTCCACCTCCTATTTTTTTAATACATTTAAAATTATATATATTATTTTATTATATAAAATATAAAATCTTTTCTCATTTTTTGAGTACCTATCCAAGTGTACAATTTTAAAATATAGCTACTGAATAGGTACAGACACAGAATATAATATTGTAAAGTAATTTTTAAATTTTACTTAGTTAATATTAATATTGAAAATTTGTTTACTTACTTACCTATTATAATCTATAAAATATAAATTATTTTTTTTTTGTCCTCTGTTAGGTAAATAGGTACATCTTTATGATAACCTAAATATTAAAAACAAATTAAATAGGTACTCATTAGTCATTGGTCATTAGCCAATAGCCATGCACTTATACAATTATAGTATTTAGTAGACCAATCTGGAATTCATAAGTAACCGCCTGAACAGTTGCAACATGATTGCAGGCTTGCAGCCAGCGCCGGTTTTGGCTCCTCAACTATATAGAACGTTATCAATGCTTATCGTTCTTCCACACGAGTACCAGCTGCCGGATGCCGAAATGCTATTGTTGTTGTTTTTTTTGGCGCCATAACGACACTAATCACCAACCAACTGGCAATTGGCTATTGGCATATATAATTGGTTACTGCTGAAGAACTGTTGAAGGTGGATCATAATAGATAAATAGAACCGGCACGCAAGTACGATATACAGGTAAGTTTCCGGACGGAAATTCTTATAGTTATAAGTTTTCGGTTTTGTTAGCTTTATCATAGTGTTATGTTTAGTTTTACGTACAAAACGTGTACGTAATTTTGGTATGGAATAACCCGAATAACCCAGGTCTTGGATCCTTTACCATGCTCTTTAAATACATTGGCATCTCGTCCTCTGCATTTTGGGAAAAATAAATGGTTTCTTCATGTACAATATTATTGACTGTGTAGTAAACGTGGTTCCTATTTCTTCAAATCCAGTATTGGTCTAAACTAGAGATATATGTGTCCAAGGCTTAGATATTTTCATGCTGCAGTGACTGTGGTTAATAGACTATTATAGTAGTATGTACATTGTATAATGTATATCATACATTTAAGTACTTAATGACTGCATAGTATATTATGTTTTGAATTATATATGCTTAACACAATACCTAACTTTTGAATTCATACCATACGTGAACTAAATTACCTGTGTATGTAATAAAATTAAACTTCCTTCTATTTTTAGCCTATAAAAATAGGTGATAATTAACTAATGTGTGGAGTCTAGTTTATTTTGAATTATTTATTAATAAAAATGTGCTTTAAATTTGTTTTTTAAATATCACTAAAATATTTCTCAAAAGTTTTTTTTATGTTAATGGATTTAAGCATGTATTAACCATAGTAAATTTTATTTGTGAAGAAAAAAAATGTTCATACCTTTGGTAGTAATTAAAAATTTTTTAATTATTTTGGTATTATTTCTATTTTGAATTTCAGTGTGTCAAATAATAAGTTTTTGCAAGTTCAAATGGATTTAAAAAATTATTTAGTTTATTTACTTTTATTACTGCATTAATGAATCATGTTCAATATTGAAATTATTTTTATCCATCAATATTTTGCTCAGTAGCATTATTATTATATAATGTAAGAATACTAGTAAATTTTGTACACAAAATTTAAATTTTAAATTTAAAAAAAAAAAAATTTTTGTCTTTAAATTAAATTAAATTAAATGTCTTTAATTGTTCTTGTAATTTAATAATTTATATAATTTAACAAAAGCTGAATGGAACATTCTTAATTGATTTATTATGTTGTAATAAATAGATATCAAAATGTGGGGTACTGATACAAATGATGAAGGTGGGTTTAATGTCACTATGACGCAAAGTCCTGCCACCCCTGGAACAGAATTGAAACAGAACACTGTAATTCCCGTCACTGTTCGTGAACTTATAAGCAGCGATGAGGAAAATAAAAACACACATGTCGTAGTTGTTGGTATCATTAAGCAGGTAAAATAGTCATTATTTTTTGTATTAACATTATTGAACAACACAGTTTATTATTTTGAGGTTTTTTTTTTTTTTCTAAGATTGAAACTCAAACTTTAAAAAATATGTTTACTATTGAAGACAATACTGGTATTTTGTTGTGTATTCAATGGGGAGATGAAAATGAACTTTCCAGATACCCAAAGATGATTGAAAACGCTTATTTCAAAGTAGTAGGCAGTAAAAGAATTCAAAACGATAAAGTGACATTGCTTTGTCATAGTGTACGACCAATAGAAACTCTTAATGAAATAACTCATCATCTATTAAGTATTATAGCCTTACCTCTACAAATCGAAGAACTCAATATGGTACAAGTTATTTAACTATTATAAACATAACACAGTTATTAATCTCTTTTACTTTTTAGGCAAATAACACACAACAATCGGTTGGAATCAATAACTTCCCTGCAAATGATAATAATAGTATAGGATTAATTGATACAACCAATAGCTTATCACTGAATCCAAAGCAACTAAAGGTTTACACAGTGATAAAGCGATGCCAAGACGAGGCTGGTTATTCAGCATTGGATATACAAAAGATGATTCCCGAGAAAATGTCTTTATCAGAAATAGAGAAAATTCTAACATTTTTCATTGAAGAAGGACATATTTTCTCAACCATTGATGAGAACCATTATAAAGTCACCGATTTTGGATATTAATCATTTAATTTGTAATATTTGCTTACATTAATTATAAAATCAGATACTGTTTAAGATTATATTTAAGCTTAATCATTTTAAGATACAAAGCCACTTAAGTAGTAGTTAGTTTAAACTATTTTACCATCTGTCAACTTTTTTTTATAAATATATATAATGTTTTAAACAATAAATCATAAAATATAAGTCATGTAATAACAATATGCTTTTAAATCATTTTATTTATATTTTGATTGATTTTCTAAAGCGATATAAAATCAATTGATTGGAATGCACTATTAAGACTGATCATGATATTGAAGCCTTTTTCCATTATCAAAACTTGAAAGCCGTGGGTAATTGACAAATTCTTTTCCATAATAAAATATTAATGACAATACACATATAACCATCGTGCCCCAAAATAGGAGGAATATATAAGTTCCAGTATTGTATTCTGAAAACAAGAATGGATATTATTATAAATTTAATCTATTATGTATAAGTAAGATATTATTAAAATCCTTAGTAATAAATAATGATTCAATACTAACCTGAGGTAAATACTGCATTGGCCATGAACATTGCAAATGCGGTCATCAAAATCATTGGATACTATATAAAATAAATTTAAAATATTATTATTTTAATTATCAGTACTAAGAGAAAATAATTTGTACAAATAACACTAATAGATGACAATTTTTTAAAATAGTTTAAATAATATTAAATTCAAGAAAAATTATAAATTTCTTGAACAGTAAAGATAAATATTTGATAGATTGTTATTAGTTATAATATATTATGAAAAAAAATTAAATTTTTTTTTATGATTATTATAAAATATTACATAACATATGTAGTCATTTTAAAAGTAATAATTTTAATTGCACACAATTTGTATATTTAGTACAAACTATTTGTTTGTAAGATTAAATCAATACTTACCATAAAATATTTGAGAGCAGGCTTAACTTCTAATGGACAAGGTAAAGATGCACCTTCATTAACATTTACAACATAATTTCCCAATATTAGATCAATACAATCCTATAAAAATAAAAACACTTCATTATTTTAATAATACTAAAGTAATAAATGTGAGTAATTAGCCTTAACTGAAAAATTGGTTTGAAAATAAAATTATACTAATTCAAAAATATTAATGTTATTTTTACTTGACGAACTCCATCCCTGAGATTGTTTTTGTAGTATCGCATAAGTGAATTTTTTAAATCCCTAAACATACCATTGTAAGTACGTTTACCAGTTCGTGTAAAATCTGTTTTTAAAGCTCCTGTTCCAGAATATTGAATTGATATTATATCAGCATGATCAGCCCATACTGATTTGAATAAACGTTCAAAATCTAATTGATCTTCAACTTTTTGCCCAAAGTTCAATACATCCAATTTCTTTAACAATCATACAAAATACAAATAAAATATTTCAAACTAAATAAAAAAAATTCAATATTTTTAACCTGCAACATAATTGTCAACATTCTTCGGCCTAATAAACTTTGTACAACATTTGTTCGGTCCAAACAGTCAACACAGTTTGTTCTGAATACTCCTTTTTGTGAAATAAGTAATTTTCCATCAGATCCAAGAAGGAAGTATTTTAAATTGTCTTGCTCATGAGCTACTCTGTTTACTAAAATAGAAAGCCTATCCCATCTCATTTTCTTACACTCGCTATGAAAGTCAAAAGCTTCATATTTAATTTTATTGTTCTCCAATGTGGTAACAATATCTCTAAATTTGGATTCCAATTCTTGCTCTGCACCTCTATGATCAATCTTTTTTTCATTGTGATTAATAATAAGTATGGGTTAAAAAATAAATCAAATTAATAACAATTATATCTCTTACCAAATTTATTAAAATTTGCTGACCATAAAAAGTAGTTTGTTCATTAAAGTGTTTAGTAGCTGCTTCTAAATGATTTTCATTTTGAGCTATTTGTATAGCAGGCTTATACTTAAGGGTAGGATACTGTGTCCAATACAAAGGAATTGATCCTCGAGTCTAGAGAATAAAGTTATTTAATTTTAGTAGTGATAACTACTTATAATATTTACATTATACCTGAACATAGGAACTTCTAGTGCCATTATACTCTACTATCATTTCTGACTCTACAAAATTAGCAACATTTCCATTTTGATCAATACCACGTTTTAATAATCTTGGACCATGGCGATTTCGAGATCGTCTGGATACAATTGTCCAAATAAATTCTTTTCCGTTTAAAATGCAGTTATTTATTGCAACAACTAAAAAAATAGAAAAAAGAATTTGAGCATATAAAGTAAATGCAATACAATTCTTGAGATAAATTAAATTTAAATATTTTATTATTATAATAGATCTGAATTCATAATCAATATGTATCTATAATTTAAAAATAAGAAACCTTATTCTTAGAAAATTAATATTATATTTTGAAATAGGTCTGTGCATGATTTAACATTAATATCAAAGATAAGTAAGTTAGTTTTAGTGTTAGATTAATAACTACAATATATATATATATAACTTATAAAACATTTTATAAATAACAGGTAACCTCTGATTCTTATTTTAATGATTAATTATAACTTACATCCATGAATGATGGGAACACAAAACTCTTGGTGGTCCAAATTAAAATTATTCAATATATAATAGTTCCACAGAAATCGTTGATCCACTCTTTGACATATTGGAACCTATAAAATTTATAAATAGATAAAATACTGAGTTGCTATGAAAAAATAATGTTTACAATTTTATCCAATGATATATTTAAAGAATTATAAAAAATAAATAAATTAAGTATCTATAATTGATCTTTTGATCAATGAAGATTTGACTTAAAATGAATAAAATAGAATGTCAAATAAGCTTTACTAATAAAATTGTTAACATCCATTACTATAATCCTTACTAAACATACTGATATATTGAGATTTACTGTTTAGGTCATTTATTTTCTATAGAATAAGTTGATTGATTGTAAAATAAACTTACATTAACAAATTGAGCAGAAGTATTATACTGCCTCTGCATGGTATTAGTCAAATCGTATGTGTATGAAAAATAGTAATATGGTGTGTTCAAATTTTGTTTTATCATATTTAAGTATTCCATATCCATTTGAACCTGTAAAATCAAAAATCCTTTTATATAAATAATTATAGTTTTAAATAAACAAAATAAGCAAAATATAAACGTATATACTTGTGTTTCATTTAAATGAAGTTTAGTTTTAGGCAATGATATCATATCAATTTCTAACAATTGCCAAATATCATGACCACAAATTTTACCAACATGCTTTTTTTCTTTGATTACAATAATGTAAGGACCAACTAAAAGGTTAATAACACCCAGTATACCAGAGATTTTCTGACGATTGGATCCATTTGGTATTTGACCATTATTTGCTAAAATACAAACATAAAATAATTTTCAATTTCAACATCAAATAAATAAGTAGGAACATAGAGTACCTATATGTTTGGTTTTTAAGGTAAAGATTAAAATCTTAAATTATATTATTACTTTTTATGAAAAAATAAATATTTTATTTTATTGTATAAATACATTTGTCTTAAATTAAACAAAATGTATAAAAGATATAAAAGAAACTTATTAGAATGTACAATTAAATATAATTTAAAGGGCCAAGTTAGTGTTAAAAATTTTTGAAATTAAATCTATATTTAAATATATATATATATATATATTTAAAATAATATTAATACATTTTAAAAAATAGTTATAAAATAATGAAATAAGATTAACTATACTTGTTTAGTTAGTATTTGAACTGATGTTATAGACAAACATTTAAAATAAAGAGTTGTGAACAACATCAAGAAATTTAAATAACCACATAGCAAAACCAGAGGTATAAAGATAGTTTAATAATTACTTTGTTTTTGAGAAGTAAAGTCAACTCGATCAATGTTTAGCATGATATTAGTATTTTGTACTGGTTCAATGAATATATTATCTGGACATATATATCTGAAAATATTTAAAAATAATTATAATTATCATGAAATTATATGCACCAAGCATATTAAATAATAATTTTTAAATTGTGAAAGTTTATATAATATTTTTGTATACATTAATATCATTTAGGTTCTTTGATCAAAAAAACAATACATATAAATATTATGGAACTATTATTTGATAATACCTACATAAATATCTACTCATCTGAATTATTTTAATTTCTTTTTCATATGCCTATGAGACAAATTCTTGAGATTATTCGTAAGTAAAATAATAATTAATGATTAGTATTTGAAGTTCATAAGGGCGCAATATTTGGTTTAAACAGTTCTGGTTATCATCAATTAAATCAACATAATAAATAACAATAATTACATGTTGTAAGTAAAAGTATTTAAAGCCTATCATAATATGAGTTTTTAATGTATAATTGAGTCAGAGTGTGTGAATAAACACGATGTACCGTTGGAATTGAACTCTGAACGTAGCGGTTGCATTATATTCGTATTTCATGGAAACAGGGTTTAAAGTTATTTTCAAAATATCAATTACAAGGTATTAAAAATTTTACTTGGCGGTACTTACAAGTAGTAATTCTCATAGATTGACAAGTAGTCCTTGTGGACTACAGATATTTGATTCATGTTTGATTGGATCGCTAAACTTCTTTGTATAATATCAAAATCTATTTACAATGTGAAAAAGAGAGTTAAATGAATAGGCGTGTGATGTTGGAACTTTTTCGAGTTGGCCAGTAAAAACGATGAAGACATAAATCTCGTCAATGCCTTAAAATCGAGAACTATTATAATTCATATATCATATCACAGCAATGCTGCAGGTAAAAAAGAATTGTTATACTGGAATACTGATCCAATGGTCCGACAATATAGATATTACATTAGAACCAAAGACAAGAATACATAATTAATAATTATTTTCAAATTTTCAATGACCGAGTAATACTTATCTATGACGAGAGGATGGGTTTTTTTGGTTTTTATCAAGTCACAACAATAATATAATAATAATGATAATATAGTATTATCGCCAGGTGGCTGGCGGGGAAAAGACGATTGGATTTGCGTCACATTGGGACAATGTTTTATATTCCATATCCTTATCACGCATGCGCTAGCAACTTATTTTTCAAAATCAATAATATAACATGGTACACTACGTCTACCGGCAACATTGTCGTGGATTTCCATACCGACGGAACGTCGAAATGACTAAATATTTTTCTTGGCCGAACAAATTCACCCAGACCTTAAAATCTACACAGCGCGTCGACGTTTCTTAGTGATATGACTACTTATATTTAAATGAATTATTAATAATTAAATAAAATGGCATAAACTCATAAACCTAACATACAAGCTCAAAGCTGCTGCTCATCAATATCATCGGTCGTCGGTTACAGGTTACCAGGTTACCCAGTATACCGTTATTCACAGTGACCGTGCTCATAGTTTAATAATACAATTGAGCAATATTGTAGTAGTATATATTCTTATCTATGGTGGTAGTGTAGCCACGTAGACGTAGGTGGACCTAAGACTCATCACAGGCCGCCGGAAACACGTCGAAAGGCCTTCGGAAATCGCTTGGCCAACTGTTATTATTATTTCTTTTCTCCACGAACCCGCCCAATTCCGTGGAATGTATACATATATCCGAGGCGACTTAGCCTTAAAAATAGCGATGCAAACCTTGTTATTCCAAACCGCACTGCCACAGTTTATGCATTATACGCGTATGGCTTGCAACGCCCTGGTCAGAGGCAGTGGTAGGTTACGAATCGCCTTGGGCGGTGAATTTTTCGAGACGGCTTTCTTGCACCGGTAGTTTAACACTCGATATTTATAACAATGAATAATCTTGGTATTTATTTATTCATTCCCAGCAAGACAAATTAATGAAACAGATGTAAATGTAAACATTTATTTCATGTAATATTGACACCACTCGTCTTCTCGTTTGCACACGTACGTTTTAAAAACGGATTTAATTAAACTATGTTTAGAGGGATAAAAATCAACATTATATTAAATATATTATCAATATTGTTGGAAAATTAATTATAATTCAAATTATACAATTTATACTCGCCCCCCACTATCAAATTATCCAAGACCCGCCGTACTTAATATGTCCAATATTTCGAGCGATGTCACGTCTTTAGAATTTAGCCATGATAAATTTTAGTGGAGACTGGAGACATGTTTTGTGATAGACCACGCATAAGCAAGTTTTTCTTTGCTTTATTAATTTATTATAGACTACGAAGCCGTAAAAATGCTACCGCCGATAATGCAACAGCCAACAATTAATGAGGAAAATACTATAAATGCATATGGTTATGTATATACTTATGGTATAAGAAATTTATAAAAAATAATAATAATAATCTAATATATTCAATTATTGACTGAAAAACCCATTCGAGCTATAATAAGTACAAAAAGACTTTTAGCTTATATTTTTATTTTTATTTTTTTTTAAGAAAAAATTGTTTCTGAGCCCGGGTAAAGGAATAACCATATGATAATGTCTCCTTTCTTTTCACATATTCTCAGAATCATCGTATGTTAATTCTTTATTATTATAGTAAATAATACATGAATATCATAATTCATACTATTAATATATAGTTTTTAAGTATTAATATTCAACACACGGTCTCAATCCCGGACAATCCCCCCCCGTCGTCTTAAACGACGTTGGTGTCGAGATCTCTTAAACTGAAAATGTGCTAGTTTAGCAGTCACGTCTATGGGTCCTATCACTGGATAGCTTTCCTATTCGCTGTCATATTGTTCGTCATATTTTGTTATCATATTTGCTTATTGTATTTTTTTTTATATATACAGATTGTAAATGTTATTTTATTTTATATTTTAATGAATATAGACGTTAATAATTACACAGTAAAAAAAAAAAGTATTAATAGATAATAATTTTTGATAATTTTGATAATATTTTTTTTTGTATCGATCATAAAGTATTAGTTTTATAAATTTAGAGGGATAGATGGTAAAGGACAGTTTTAAGTTATTAATAAACATATAGGGTATATAAATCAGTTTCTAAATGTATCTTTTACCTATTTGTAAAATATTAATTGTATATTCATGTAAAAAGGGTCCAACAATCTCAAAAAAAAAAAACGCACTGCGTAAGATTTTCTTGCTGCATTGTGCATTTATGCCTATGAACATAAAATATTCATGTGACATTATCGTTGCGTTATCTGATGCAGCAGCTACATATACTGTATACGTATATATACAAATATAATTATAACTATTACAAAAATTATATTAGTACGGTTAAGTGAATAAAGATCACAAGTATGCAGTTGGTATAATTAAATAATAAAAAAAAGACTAAAAAACATAATAATAATCGATCGACATACCGCGTTATATAGGTACCTACGGGTACGCCTCGCAATGGGGAAAAACGACAATAATAATAATCTACATAGACAGGCGTGTAGGTACGGCGACGTATAACGGCACATGCGTGTCGACGAACAGTTCGGAGGAAGATATACCTTGGGGGTTACAATAATATGTATATAGTATATAAATATAATAAGAATAATCCATTGTATTTATACGTATTATAATTTATTTAGCATAACATATCGTGTGCAATCAATGAGTGAAACCTTCGTACATAGTAATACAAGAGTAGGTATATACATAAGACAGAAACTAAGGTAAATTTAAGAATATACCTTGGCCCTAGGTACCTACATGAAACATGTAATAACCAATAGATATTGGCGTATTTCCGTGTTCTGGCATTGGCACTATATGTAATAACTAATAAGTATACGAATGATGACTGTTATTGTTAATATATATATATATATATATCTTTTGGATTGTACACAGAGGCACGTTTGAAGTAGGTATTATGTGAAGGAGGGGTTGATTTTCAAATTTTATGAACAGCTGTACTCCACGGTACAAACGTGTCCGTCTTACTGTTCACCCGTCGTCCCCTCAAGAACCATGAGAATTTTTTTTTTTATACCATGTTACATCCGTTTTACATTTTATACTAACTAGCACGAACATTAATATTGATACTAAACTACTTATAAATAGTACAATTTTCAATAATAAGTATTAGGTAGTTAGTACAAAGGAAAAAAATAAGACCAGGGTAAAACTTTTTACGTATGAATTACGTATATTGCTAAGACTATGCGTGTAAGCATATTGATAACGAAACAGAAACAGGCGAATAAAACATGAAGAGCACTTTTGAACATCGAGAGGAATAAATGTCTTAACACTGATTTTTTTGGAACAATTTACAAAAATCTTTTTCAATTCTCAGGGTCGGGAACCAGTTATTTTGAACTCTATTAATCCAACGTTCTCTGATTCTCATATTTCATTTCAAGTTTTATTGTTGTCACTTAAGTTTCCAACGGAAATGGTCGTTTAAAATTTAACATTAAATTGTTGTTTTTTCCGTTTTCGTTTTTCAAATCAAAAAAAAATTAATCTCCCTTAAATACTATAATACACCAGTCACCATAAAATGTCTTGACATTTATACATTTTTTAAGTTCAAATTTTATTTTGCGGGCGCTTAGAGCTTAGTGAACTCAATTATGATATCGTTGAAATTTATAGTTGAAACCAACAGTAAATTACAAATTAAAAATATTATGTATTTATATACATCATAGTTCATGATTCATAATTTATATAATATTGTTTAATATAAAATACGTATTCCTATTAAAACTTCAAAAATTGCAAATTATTTTCAACGAACACAGGCCCCTAAAATAGCCGGGCCCCTGAATTGTAGGTCCAACAGTCCCTTGTGGGGGCTTTGATATCATGATTATAAAAAATTGTTATTTAAATAATTTACTCAACGATAGTTGTAAATATTTAATAACATGCAACACAGGTTACAACGTCCTACACATATTATAAAACCAACATTAAAAAAAATAAGTTCAAGAATAATATACGATAGTTTTACATTTATTCAAATGCAAATGTACTAAAATTAACTAAATACTTTTATAAATATAAATCATTATATCATCATAAACTAGGTAAATTTGTGTACTAGTATCATTGATTTTAGAATATATTCTAAAACAATGCTAGTATATAACTGGTACTGGCAAAAATTACAATACGTAAAAAAACTCGTTTATATCATACATTAATTATAAAAAACGTATTATAATCAATGGTGATTAAATAGGCTGCATATAAACTGTGGCAAAATTAATTTTTTTCTAAAAATATTAAATGTTGATATATAAACAGAGACAAAAAAAATAATGAAACATTATACAATCTGCAACATATATATATATATATACACATACATTAAACAATCTGTGGTAATTTATTGTATACACTGACTATATACTATATATTCATAAATATATAATAACATATATTATATATTTAGGACACTTAGGTACATATAAATTAATATCAAACAGTATTATTCATGGATGTAATTTTCATCTCAGCTAAGCATGGTTTAAAAAATAACAAAATTTGGGTCCATCTAGACTTTATATTTCAGGGAACACTGCAGATGAAGAAATTTTTTTAAAAATATGGTTTACTATTCCTTGAACCCGATGAAGTCGAGGATTCGTTTGTTTGTTATTTGATTGTAGTGTGCCATCTAATGCTATACAATTTTGCGATTATTTAACAGAAAAGTATTTGCAAGAAATATTAGGTACCCCTTTCTTTTTGGACATCAAAATCAAAAGTTATAAACTTATATATGTATGTGAATCATTCCATTCAGATATTGTAATGCATACTTTTATCACTACATATCATCATCCATCACAATACTATAATTTATAGAAGTTCTGCAGAATATTCAAGTTGACACTTTATAAAAATTAAAAGTGTAGAACAAAGTATAATACAACAACGCAAAAATGCAAATTTATTAACGAAAAACGATAACAAATGAAAGAAGATGGACGAATTTCAATATACAAATTTTTGTATAAAGTATATTATATAAATAATTTTCTAGCAACTCATTATGTTTTAAATTTCGTTATTTTAAATTTTTTTATTTTCTCATTTGCCTATAATAATATGTGCCAGGTGCCTACATGCTTTCTACTTTATTTTCTATCAATGATAATTTTAAAATAACAAAAAAAAAAATACAAATATTTTTAAATACTTAAAAATCATCAAAAAATGTGTATCTCAGTAATTCACATCCCCTGAAAACCTTTTAATCCGAAGTCACTGATCAAAAATATTTCGTTTTTTCATTTAAGTAAAATTCATTAAAGATATAATACACACTTATGATTTTATATTATACATTTATTAATACATTCATTATGTTGTGATGAATCATATTATATTTATTTTAGTTGTACTTCTATACTAGCAGTATTCAATATACCATAAGAAAAATTTTTTTTTACATCCCTTCGAAGTGATTTTACCGCAAGGCGACTTACTCGAGTAAGACTTTGAAGCTATCATCATTTATTTATAATCAATGCTATCATTGAATACATGGTTGTACTAGGCAAAGATTATATGTATTATGTATATAGTTGGTGAAATATGAATTTAACCTCATGGGCATGTAACAAATATTTAAATACATGTTCAAGGCTCATTTGTCAAACAAGGGGCGAGTCACGAGGGTGCATACTATTGACCGTGGTCTATGATACTTAGAGTTAGAATACAAACTATTTTTTATACACTTCTTTTATTTCGTGAAAATGGAAAACGATTAGTCTTCAAGCAAACATAAGCTAGTTATTACTTATTATTATACTTTCCATCGAATCGAGTCCATAGAGTATATTTTCATGTTTTCATAGCTTAAATTGTATCAATAAATTTATTACAATTAGGATCTGGTTCAATAAATTTGAAAAGGCAGCATAACACGTAGTACATATACTGCATGTTATACACTTAAGCTTTTTAACTAACAATTAAGGTAAGATTAGTCATCGAAATAGTGTAAATTTAATTTCCACATCGTCCTTGAAATCACATAGTTGACACTGCCGTAAATATTATTGAAGACTTTTATAATAGATACGTCAATATACGTGTACACAATACATCGTATAAAATTATCGTTATTGATAGATATTAATTAATTATTATTATTACATGTATATAATAACCGAGCTTTCTAAGTAGGTATAAACAAGCTTTGTATTACTGAACAATTATATTTTGTTATTAAGTCACGTAGTAAGCCGGCAAGGCCTTTTAAAAATAAAAAAGCTATTCATTAGACATACCTCAGGATTGTTAACATTTTTTTACTGCTATAGAAGTGGATGAAAAACTATTTCATGACGTCATATTTCTTTTTAGCGAATATATTATATAATATTAGGTTTGGTTAATAATACTTCAAGTTAACTGGGTACTTGAAAACATTATGGAGTACGAAATACGAAAAGAAAATTTCGAATGAATAATATAGTGACTCTATATGTGTATAAAAAAACGTTACCTATATCAGCTATATTTATATAGCAATTAGAAATAATATACCGTAGTCACTGAAACTGAATAATATTTACAATATAATATTTATTATTATTATCAAGCAGTTCACTTGATGTTCACTGTGCACACATATTTTTTGGCTGATAAATTACACAGAAGGCAATTAAAGTTCATTAGAGTATACGAAAAATGTAAATGAGAATAGCAGCTATGTCTTTCACATAATTACATTTAATAGTAACAAAGTACTTTGGTGTATACTATAGTCCAATATAATATGTAAATGAGTTGTAAGAAAATAAGGTTACGAGAGTAACTGTTCACACACTCACACACATCTATATATATTATATACCTTGCAACCATCATACAATTTTATTTCTCTCTAGTAAAAAAGATTCCACCTAGATTTGTGTTAATGTTATGAGATATAATCTTATTGTTATTAACAGCGCTGCAATTGAATAGAACTTTGAAAGCTGTAGAGGTAGAGGTGTGTAGAAGATATAATGTATTTAAACCATAAGCATAGCCTCATTAAAGAGAAGGAATAATAGACTGTATAGTGTATATGTACCTATAAATAAATTCAATGTGCAGTTACTTTCTCCTTTCGTGAAGCTCAACAAATGGTATAGGGAAGGGGTCACATTATAAATGGAATATTTATTCGTATATATAGCAATACTTATTGCTATCAATAAGTCCCACAACTTTCTCTTATTTACTATTTAAGACTTCAAACATTAATATAATACATTTATATACTACTAAAAACTTGAACTGTCAAGTTAAATGAACCTTATATGAATACTATACCTCTTGACTCCTACTCAACTACACGTCGCATCCACTGAGTAATTTGTTCAATACGTATTTCAAGCTTATGTCTGCTATTATGTATTTAACAGTTAGATTTAATTTTTTAATAAGTTATTGTTACTGCTTTCAGAATCTTAACGTTTAAAATGTCATAATATTATATACTATAATGCTATAGAATTTAGCTATAATAATGTATTTAAATAATTAACAATGGTTAATGGTATAATACTATAATACAAATTAAAAAAAAAAAACTAATAATCTAAAACAAATTTTAGAAGATTGAAATTTTTTATGATTGTTTGTTTTAAATATGTTTAATATTTAACACAAACACACAAGGTAATAAATCATAACAAACCATTTTATTGTATGAACGATGTACCGATTGTTTAAATAATGTTAACAGCTAATTAGTTCGGTGGATAGATGTAATTAAATACGCTACATAGCACAAGGCGTAATTTATTGTTTATTCAAATAGGTACTATTATTTTATTACTATTATTTTGTGTATTTTTTGTATCTTATGTCAAATATATAGTTAAAAATAAATTAAAGTATATTATAATTAGTTTATTAATAATATCTCTAATTTGCAGCCAAAAAAATGAAAAGTTCAAAAACACCATTTTTGATATAGCTACCCGTATAATAATTAAAAATCTGATTAAAGGTGAATTTTACAAGTTTTGTTGACGTTTTTCAATATAATATTATAATTTAAAATATATTTTATAAATAGTATGAACTTTATATAGAGCTTTTAAATAGTCAAAGGGTCGAATATTACATATTTATCATGGGGTCTGGTATGTATACTAGACTGTCTAGTTTTGTATTATTTTATGTTTCCCGCAGGCGTCAGGCTATTGATTTTATTTTTGTTGCTAGGTCTCATGGACCGGAAACAAAGCTTACTCACAGGGCTAATAAAACGATGACTCACGTTGCGACATAAACCGATGCAACGTGCGTGTGTCGGCTATTAAATGATTGCATGTAACTTTATCAAAATGTATTGAAATTTGAAATTCGAAACCTTAAATATTAATGATGTATGTTATTGGAATACAATTATGAATTATGACTATCATAATATTTACATACTTTGTATCATTGGATCGATATCTTAAAACGGACATTTTACTGTATTTTGGGTTGAACACTAAACTTGTACTTGTATAATGTATTCACTATTCAAAGAAATAGTATTTGAGTAGTATAAGCAAAATTTGGATTTGTTTTATAATGTAACTAATTATTGGCAACAGTTCAATCTCAAAAAATTCTTATAAAATACAATTCACGTACTACACAGTACACATATCTTTATATAATATGTTAAATATAAAAAAGTATTACAACTATTATTATACCTATAACTATTGCAGTCAATCAAAATTTTAGTTGTAATTAAATATTGTTACGTGTCTACGTTAATATTTTACAATATATACTATATATAATTATAAACCATTGATTTTACATTAATACAAATAAAGGTACATATTTTTACGATTTTTTTCTTTGAGAACCCCATTTAGGAGTAATATAAAAATTCTACAAGTTTTATGTATTTTTTAAATATTTATTTTTAATTAAAAAGAAATAAAATTGATGTTTATGCTATAATATGGAAATTGGCGGCTTATACCGTTATATGGTTGATTACAAATTATGGGGTATAATGTACAGCTGTACAGAGCTTTTGGAAATAATGGGGTTCTCTGATTACAAAATACGTATTATGACTTATGTATGCTCACTTTAAGCAATACATTTTTATTGTACCTATATTGATATCAGAGTAAAATCTAATTTAAATATTAGATTTAAATAACAATAAATAAATTTGTTTATGATTCGAATTATTGCAAACCATTATATAAATACTGTTTATAATTTTAGAAATTAGTCAGTCAGTCCTTTTAAGACCTGGCCCAACCAGTATATTAGTAGTAACCAAAATTGGAATAAATGATAATATTTTCTTAAAAAGGATAGGATTGAATGTACCTTATTTAATCGCAAAGTAAGAGTTGTAAGCAACAATATTGTATTTATAAAATTATAAACTCTGATGAGTCATATGCATATAACTATTATAACATATATAGGTAACTCATAGAGTAGCTCTACGAGTTAACTATATAAGTGTTATCACTTTACACAGTGTACATCGTTTAAAAAATCGTATCGCAATGGCAATACTATTATTATTTACTTGTTTCGTAAACATTTAAATTAATATAATTAATGACTACTTAAGATTTTTAAAATTAAATAGGTACGAAAATTCTTAACACAATATATTATAATTTATACTATAAGTTTTGAGTTCATCGTGGTAAAATGAACTTATTTTTTGTAATTATAAATCTAATTTTAATCTGTTTACCTCTGTTAATTAATAAAGTTTATATGGATAAATATAAAATATGAAGAAATACAAGTACAAAATCGTAAATCCAAATAATTTAGCTTATTGTATTATTATAAAAATATGTGCAATATATATATGTTGTACCTATAAAATTATTTAGCTATTAATGCAAAATGTCGACATTCTTGTTTATTGCTTGATTGATGATCAATCGATGTGTAGTTCTATTTAGCATCTAATGAATGTTCTATGTATAATATATGTCGGCTGTTGAGCCATATAAGATGTGCATTTTTGTGCATTGACATTCTTTCATTTTTGTACTGCTGTATTATAATGGCGGCTAATTATATACGTACAATTTTAAACAAATATTATTATAAACGTTATTTACACACTTAAATACTACATTTATATGTCATGAGCGTAAATAATATAAATATGTTTATTTATTAAAATATAATATGTCGTATATCTATATTGCACGTGTGCATAAAGTGTACAGTATGTAGGTACACATGTATATGTGTGTGTGTGTCGTGTGTATATTCAGAAGTGAAGTGCGAAAGGCTTTTTTTCGAAAACAAGACCTAGGATGACGGTCAGTCTATATACGGGCAATGCTATAGCAGTATAGCAGTATAGTGGCAAGTGGGTAGGTTTGATCGAGTGCGTAGGTCGTTTACCTACTGCAGCGTGCGATGTGATAATCGTCGAACGTACACACCGAGAACGTGGCCTTATATGGTTACATACGCAAGTACGTGTTTCAATATTTTAACATTAATTTCATACTTGCCCCGCTGCGGTTCGACAATAATATCCCGTTAAATTTCCGTTTGCCATTTTCCAAATATATATGTAATGAAACATCAAACCAGATGTTTTTTCTTTGATTAATGTCGTTTGTGAAAGTTCCACTATCCGACAATATAATTTTCATATGATATTATGAATTATGATGATGCATCTCTGTGTATACACAAAATAATCCCATATACTTATTTTGCTATACTTACGATCATATTTATTTATGTGTTTTGCGCATTGTGTATATTAAATTTATGGGTGTATTCGCTATAGGAATAAATACTTTCATTACATGTTATTTTTATCGCATTGCATCTGTGATGGTTGTAAAATAAAATCAATAGTCTTGTCCGATATAGTAATTAAAGGAGATTCTAGATTATGCGGCTATACGAGAAGTTAAATTAATAATACAAATTTTAAAAACCGTCACAAATGGAGATTATTTGACCCCCGAATTTTTAATATCAACCTTTTTATTTAATTATATTATTATTAATTTCTATGATTAACATGTTATAAAAATAAATAATTGTATTATTACAAAGTTTCAATTTGCATACAAAAAGTGCTTCTTAATTTGAAAAAATGCGTGATTATTATAGTATTGAATTATTTTCCAAGAAATGTCGTTCATTTTAATAAACCCTCTGTTGTCTACATTTTACTGTCTACATTTTTTAGTCATAAAATATATTCCTAAAATTATTATATTTAAAAACTTTTAATTAAAAATTAGTTCATTTTTTGAACTTATGACCTACTTTATATATACTCTACTGTGACGATTTAATAGTTTTAATATTTACTTATGCAATAATTCTTACATGGTTATACTTAAATTTACCAATGATACTTGTCAACTTATCTTACTTATCCATAAGACATAAATTATATGTTATCGTCATAATATGTTAATATGTTATACTGAATAATAATAATTAATAATACTCAATAATAGGGGTTCCTGCATTGTTCTCTCTTGATTAAAGGTTTTGCTGAACAAGGAAATTATTATTTGTTATCTGATTTAATAAGAACAGTTAATTTTGGATTTTATAAAAAAAATGGTTATACTAAACTCTTTAATCGTGTTCAAAACGTACAAGACCATTACAAAAAATATATTTTCCCACAGATGGTCCGATGGCCAGACTTACTCTGCATCTCACAATATACAAAGTGATTTAAGGTTAGGTTATGACGTCATTCTATTTTTTACCAGTTCACTACAATATGACAAAAATATTATATATTTAACTAGCTGTTTATTGCCTTTTCAGTGCTTACTTATAACTTATAACTTATAAGTGGGTTTATAATGTTTATGTAATTTAATTGTTAAATGATGATGGCTATCAGACATTTACGTTCATATTTATATCTACTTTATACACATTACACATAATATATATATATATATATACCATATGTCCATATACGTAGATTATAGATATATAAAATTAATTACTTCTTAGTCATCAATTTCTTTATAAATTACAATTATTGATTGAAAGGTATATTCGAAAATTTACAATCTAGGCCGAGGTTTTATTATCCGCATAGACTGAAGTTTGTTAATCTAATAACACACAAATACATTTTCTTGTTATAATTAGAAACTTGACTAAATAAAACTACTGAGGTTATATAATATATATATACTAACATTTTATGTAATAAAATATTTTTTCTAGTATTTTCTTATTAATATGATTGTTTTTTTTTCTTCAGAATGTACAAGCAATGTTTAAAATTTAAAATTTTATTTTATTGCATAAATAATTGTATTACTAAGTCCTTAATTCTGATAGTATTTATATTTTATATTAATTTGTAAAATGTACTTATAATTATTATATATCTTTGATTTGAAAAAAAAGAAATTCCGTAAATATTTATACTTGTAATATATTCACGTACCAGGTACGTGCTTATACCTGCAAAAGATATCTTATATTATAAATCTTTATTTTAATGGTAGTATTTAATTATTTCAGTTTATAATGCAATAAGTATTATATCAGTTTGAAAAAAATAATACATCGTAATCGTATAACATCCATATAACATTTTATTTACAATTTTATAAACATATAAATAGATAGGTAAAATATAATAATACAAGGATATAAGCATATTCATATATATTACTGCTGTTACGAAATATTCAAACATGAAACAAGGATGGATCATGAGGCACATATAAATGAAGCTGTAATTATCAATGATATTATTAATTGTTAGATAGATATAGTATATAGACAATCAGAACCCAAAAATCATTTTTATGTAATGTCATATTCAATAATTTGGAAAATATAGGTGCTATAAATGAGAGTTACTATTTATTAATTCACTTGACATTTTGATTATTTTGGATCAATTTGTACCATAGTAAGTTATTATTTTTATGAACATTATGAATCCTATCGAAGGATTTAAATCAATTTGTGAAATAAGATCGAATAAAGTCTTGGTCTCAGCACCGTAACTAAACTACTGCTACCTGACTAGCAAGTCGATAATTGTAGAATAGTAAATATAGAATAGTTCTGTACATAAGTTTATATAAATACATTTAAGTTATTAATTAGGTAGAAAATACTATATGTACAGTTACCATTTAAGTATCGAAAAATGATCAATATATGTGGTGTTATATATGGAATTCTTTGATTGCAAACATGATGGAAACTATTTTTTAATTAATATTTAACAACAATATTTATGTAAAATTGTATAATTAACCATGCCAATGGGTTAGATAGTTTATACGTATAGCAGTTGATAATTGATTTATACCATACAGCTTTATAGCCTGCAGGTTAGTCTTTGGTATTATTTTACTTAATGCTCTATACATAATATGATTTGACTGACGTTTATGTAAATTATATTCTATATTTTTGACATTTAAAAATTAGTAGCAATTATGTTTGTTTTTACTTCGATTTTTACCCAACAAATATTTTAAAATATTCATAAGTTCTACGTATAGATACATATTCAATTTCAACTTGTTTTTTTAGAATGTGTTTTATTTTATGTTATTCTCAATATGGTTGGCATAATTTGATCATACATTATTCTATAACGAATATTAATACTAAATCTTAAATAGTTTTTGTAATCAGCTTAACTTACAGTACAGGCTTGAAACCTTTTAAATTTGATATTTCGTTAAGTCATGTCTTATATTTATAAAAAATTTTAGTCTATAACATTTTAAATTGTTGTAGCATTAAAAAAATAATCGACATTTCAAAAATTATTACAATTTAAAAATATAATGTATTTAGACTCAATTAGATTATCTATGCATATATGTATACTTATAACTTATGTACTTGTAAGTTGTAACATACATAAAAATAACTTATATAAAATATTTATTATTCGTTCTTTTATTTAAAAAATGTTGAATTATCTTATAAATATTTCTCATGATACTTTTTTAGTTTTCTACACATATATATATTTTTTTTTTCAACTATTAAATTATATTATATGGCATGGTAGTTTTGCATTGAACTTATGGATGTCTGAGTTGTCTGAGACCATTTAATGATATAGAATTTTAAATTACCAAGGTCCTCACCCACGACAATCCAAGACATATCTAATGTATTTTAAATTGTGGGCGGCGATTTCACTCCTACTTGAAGTTACAATAATTGTTCAATTTCCGTCATCCGTTATTGGTGGAAAAGGAGCGCCTCCGTAAAATAAAATAGCATAATGTAACTGCTTCGCATGACTTCCTTAACCCAAACGAACAATAATAGAGATAAACAATTTACAGAGAACAATACCATATTAAATTAATAATATATAGGTATACATCAAACTCACTAACATCCAAGGAATTAACTTTGTGGTATGAACAAGATCTTAAACAGCTTTTGCAAAATAAAACTGCTGGTATAAAAAAAGTTATAAACTAAGATAATATATAGATATAATATGTTTATCTTTTACCATTTCTCAGGATCCCGACTTCTTTTATGGTATATTGTAGTTAGTTCATCAGTCATCGGTATAGTTTAAATGATTAAAATTTATTTATTACATATTTATAAATGTCTATAGAATAATAGAAAAACCAAAATGTTGCTCTCATAAATTGCATATTCCAGTTTAGATTGTTGGTAAATCCAGGTGGTGAGGAACTGTTATAAGTGATAACAATTGTTATAAAAATAAATATTCTATAGTAGTTAGGACTCTAAATTTCTAAGACTACATTTTGTTAAAAATATACAAAATCGTTTAAATTTTTTCTTAGTTCTGTACTCAGTATATTTATAGATTTATTGTTAATCATACGATCAGGTACAGTTTTATTATTTATACGAAAAAGATGTATAAAACATACAAACTTTTAGCTGAACTATTCACATAATATAATATGAAAATTGCTGTTTTAGGTATAGTGTGTAATTAGTAATTACCTACCAGATTCAATTTATCTCTTTATGTTCATATATACTATACGATGTAACTATATATCCATACATATCTGTAGTCATATACCAAATAGTAAATTATATACAATTATGTAGTTCATTGATTACCTAATAATTGTCGGCATCACTATAATATTTAAAATAAATGTAAAACCAATTATACGTGCAACCAGAACAAAAGAAATAGTATATAATCGACAATCACCAATCAGTTTATGTGTACAAAACTACAAATACAATATACGTATAGATAACAGAATGATTATTTTACATGACAAACAAATTATAATTATAGTTTTAGGCCCTTTAAGTTATTACTGTTATTTGATCATAAATTATGTATTAAAATATTATCGTTGATTTTATAATATTGTATATTTAATCAACAGTATATTATCTAATTTCTCGTATTTTTTTAAAAATTTTAAATCACCTCTATTATTTTTCGAACTATTCGAACATTGATGAAAAATATTTAAATATGACGTTGTAAAATAATCATTTATAAATTATAATCATTTAAATATTAATATATCATGCGTGCTACATAATTAAAACATGACCTTAAGTACCGGAATTAACCAAGGAAGTATTTTAGTATACATTTGTATAAAGTATAGACTTGTAGTTTATATAAATATAATAAAATATAATGTAAATCTCAAATCAGTAATGAAAACTCAGGGGATTGTCAAGTTGTACCTTATTTTTATCACAATTATTATGAAATGACCATTGCGGGGTTAGGTCGAAATTATTTTCATGATTTAAATTATTATTTTTTTGTAAAATTACTTAGTCGTAGAATGTAATATACTAGTATAGCCATGTCAGGTAAAACAATATGTATACCATCATGTAGTCATGCAGACATACATAGAACAGCTTAAAAAAATATGATTTTACGAGTGTTTATACTACTATATAGGTAGGTACTTCCGTTTGTAGATTTTACACTAAACTCGTTAGTCGGTACAGACACAAATAGTGTTGTATGATGTATACATTCAGGCGTGGTTTAACGGTGTTAATGGAAGATTTTAATTTTTAATGTTGATAATATATTATTACACATTTATACACAACAAGCCAACACCGCAACTGGCTAAACAATTTACGCATCATTTATAATATTTACTTGAGTTTGAAAATAATAAAATGCATTTAGGAGGTATTAACTATTAAGTATTAATGTATTGTACTATGCACACAATTTATCGTAAATAACGATATTATTATTATATAATATTTTTTATGACATCAATGGCGCCGAAAGTATCGTAAACGGGTGGTCGCCAATCATGAATATATAACCTGCAGTAACCACCCTCACGAAACATCGTATTATTTTAAAAAAAAAATTACTCATGTACTATTATTTCGATTAGACCTCGATTGAACCCTTATTTTAACATGATGTTTACGTAAAACTTAGGAGTCCGGGCACCAACGATCCACCCCAATGTATTTTTTCATTACTGCTGCGACACGTGGAAATAAAGCGTCATTATTTACTTATTATTACTACTACTTATATGTTTTTAGTTACACGTCATAGATTTTTAGATTTTTGCATGTTTAAAAATATTACTTTATTTGACTTTTTTTTCATTAGGCACGAATAGGTAGGTATTATAATTATGGTATCGCGTACATTATTCTAATATTCAAATATTGAACACAAGTCTATTATAATTTTATGTAGAACAATATATTATGTATTGTAACCTGTGGGTACTTATTTATTTGGTAAGTACCTATTATTATTTAACATTGAATATCTACTCCCACTAAAAAAAAAAAAAAAATAATAATAAATAAATAACGTATATCCTTACGTAAAAATACATTATATTATTATGTTGTGTGCGGTTCATTCATAAAATCGCATGATAAAAAACAGTGAATCTGCAGTACTCTGCACTACTTGACCTTGAAGTATCTATATAGATATTACAAAACTGAGTTCCAGTTATGTCAATCACATAGTATATTCGAATAAATATCGTTATATGTTATATAGATATGTTTTAGATGTGTGAAGAATTAATTTGGATATTTGAATGCGCTGACTTATGTATAAGCAGTCGTGTGGGCTGCAATTATGACAATATACATGGGAAATACTAAATACATTTTTATATGTCTGATAAAAATAATATTATATTATATAGTCATATTGATTAATAAAATGAGAATATAATATTATATGAGGAATACAAATATAGAATTATAGTAATATCAATGTAGGTGGTACTTACAAAGTATTTATAAAACAATTGCAGAATAGCGGAAAATATTATGTTTAAATAGTTAAATAATATGTGTACCATATCCATTGCAGTATTTCAAAACTATTGATCTTCGAATGTCAACATATAATTTCACGAAAAATTACTTTTCTCAATATTTTTATATAACTATACCAAGTAGGTTGATAGGTATACCCAGTAAAATATTATAAATTTATGACGTATCTCACCTATCCATAATAACAGACGATCGTTATCAAACAACTCATTAGCTAAAGTAGTTGTACTTTGTACATATATGTATATTACATACTTATTTAAAGTTTGGACTGAAGTTCAAGTTAGGATACACGCTTTTATAAAGTATATGTGTTTGGTTTGGAGAATCAGATGTTTTTAGATTTAAGTTAAAAGAATTACGCTGATATTATACGCATATGTCGCATGACATTGAATATTTTAATTTCAACCGTGCAGAAACAATTTACAAATTGTATTATATATAATTATTTTACTATTTAACACACATTCAACCCGGCAGATTTAAAATATAGAAAAATGTCCATAACCATCACTATCACCCATACCTATACGCGTTTACGACTTGAGCACGAAGTGCTGCTACACTGCTACATTTACTTTGTGAACTGTTACATCACTAGCTACAGCTCCTACGTAGGTGTAAAAAGATGTATGATGCAGTTAGACCGAAAAAGAAGTATGAATTTAATATATTATACGTTTTTTAGCTATGTGTAGGTACTTATGACTGAATGTTCACCGTTGCGTATAATATCGTATGTTGCACTATATAGAATTATCATATACGTTCATGCATTGTGTATATATTATGTGCTCTATATCAATCCATATGACTGCACACACATGTGTATGTAAACGTCGCAGAACAGTTGTTTACTTTTAATTTCCTAAGTTTCAACACGAAAATGACTTTAGCAACTACGATTTCGGGTGGAAAACGTTGTATGAACGTATATGAATTGTGGGCATACAAGCATGGTTGTTGTAGACAAGTGGACGTGGTAATTACTCGGATCCGAGATAATCCGTGTCGTTTGCGAGGTTCGAAAAAGATGGTCAATGGGAGCGGGGGCCCGAACGCCAAAAAGCAATTTTCTTTTCGGTTGAACGCACGGTCTCGGGTTGTTCGTCCGTTAAAGCCGTTAAAGGAACGGGCGACGCGCGGGGCAACAGCAGGCGACGGCGGCAGACGTAGAGTCATAAACAATAGTCGGTCGGATCCATTGCGCACGACGGCAGTGCAGGTGTGTTGGCCGACGCCCAAAACGGCGAGGGGCACGCGATTAACGATTGGGTATCGGGTTATTCAAATTCAAAACGGGTCTGCGCAGCGGTGAAGGGGGAAAGGGCTAACGGAAAGAAATGGAAAAATCGTTAATGCACGACATTTGTGTTGGTACCACTGCGGCAAACAGCCAATCGGATCGCGGCAAGGGCGTCGACCGGAGCGAACCGCTGGTGAGTCGCCAACGCCGCGAAACCGACAAAACCAGTGCCGCAGCCATTTTTGTTCTCTGTATCGTTTGAGTCGGTTGTTGGACTTGTACCTTCACAGTTCACTCTCATTCCCAGCTCTTGCACTCCCGCTCATATTTAATTTCAAATTTTTATCGACAACATATTCCTACACCCGTTTCAATCATGAGGGAAATCGTACACATCCAAGCCGGTCAGTGCGGAAACCAGATTGGAGCCAAGGTAATTTTTTTTTTTTTTTTTTTTCCGAACCGCATCCCGTTTCCCGTTATACCGGCCGTTGACACGGTCATTTATGGTATCGTACCCAAACGGGTTGCCGTTCGAAGCCTTAATTGTTTTTTTTCTTGTATTTCATTTATTCTGTTCCTATTTATGAACGACAATGTTTTTCTGATTTTTTATCCCTTGTCGGTTGCTGTGTTATTTTTAATTTGCATTGATTTTTATTATTCCTTTGCGACTCAATATTCGTTAGCGTCCCAAGATGGGGGATTAACCGCCAAAATGTTGTTAAATAATAACATGTAAACATGATAGTGGGATATCTCCGAATTTTTTCACCATCCGTCAAAATTCAACTACACTATCATAATTAATTGGTTTTTTTCAATTGTTTGGGAATAATTTGAGCTAATGGGTTAATTCCGAAAAAAATTAATTGTGTTTTACTGTGAAGTCTAAACATTATTTCAGTCAAGTTTTTTTTTGTGTATTATGTTCAGTTTTCTTTGTTTTGTTTATTAATGTTATTTCCTTAATAGAATTTTTTTGTTTTTATATTATTAAAGGAAAACCAATATTTCTGATCTTACACAACTGTATGTTGAGGCTTGTAATTTTATAACTGCCAAATTTTGATGAATTCCATTTGTGATTAAATATTTTTAAATTGAAGGTTAATTATTTTGTGTCTAACTTATAATTTATTTGGTTCTTAATGCATCATTAGTCAACCATAACATAATAATAATGTTAGCTACAAAGATGGTACTAAAAGATGCATTATATCACGAAAAACATTAAAATAATATCTTAGCAATTGAAATATACTAATTACCCATTTCTGTAAAATAAAACAATTAACAATTATTAATACTTTTTTTAATTGTAAAATTATAATGTATCCAATTAGTTTTTTTAACAATAAAATTATGATTTTTTTAAGTTTTTATTATAAAATTTTTTGGTGATAATTAAAATAATTATGGATCTACCTTTTTTTTTAATATTATTTCATATTAATTGGTACAATATTATAACTATTGTTTTTAATTAAATACATTTTTTTTTTCTTTTTCAAATTGTAGTTCTGGGAAATCATTTCTGATGAACATGGTATTGACCCAACAGGAGCGTACCACGGAGACTCTGATCTTCAGCTGGAACGTATTAATGTATACTACAACGAAGCATCAGGTATTTATTAATATTATATGAAATTTATTTTTATAATTTTGTTAATTTAAGCAAATTTAAAATTAAATGTAAATACTTAATAAGCTATAATATTTCATAATAGGTGGAAAGTATGTACCCCGTGCTATTTTGGTTGATTTGGAACCTGGTACCATGGACTCTGTCAGATCTGGACCTTTTGGACAGATTTTCAGACCAGACAACTTTGTCTTTGGACAATCTGGAGCTGGAAACAACTGGGCTAAAGGTCATTACACAGAAGGTGCTGAGCTTGTAGATTCAGTTTTAGATGTTGTTAGGTATGTATATTTATTAAAAAAATTTCAAATCTTTTAAGATATACTCAATTATAAATTAAATATAGAAATACCAGTTTTATTTAATTTCTAAAGTGTTATCTTAGAAATTATTACAACTTTGATTTCAATAATATCTCATAAAAGTTATGAAATTCTAATAGTTAAATATTTTTTCAGGAAAGAAGCTGAAAGTTGCGATTGCCTTCAAGGTTTCCAACTGACACATTCCTTGGGTGGTGGAACTGGTTCTGGTATGGGAACCTTATTGATCTCCAAAATCAGAGAAGAATACCCTGACAGAATAATGAACACATACTCTGTAGTGCCTTCACCTAAAGTTTCAGACACTGTTGTAGAACCCTACAATGCCACCCTCTCAGTTCACCAATTGGTAGAAAATACCGATGAAACTTATTGTATTGATAATGAAGCTTTATACGATATTTGCTTCCGTACCCTTAAACTAACAACACCTACATATGGTGACTTAAACCACTTGGTATCTTTGACCATGTCTGGAGTAACCACTTGTCTCAGATTCCCTGGCCAGTTGAATGCTGATCTCCGTAAACTTGCCGTTAACATGGTTCCTTTCCCTAGGTTACATTTCTTCATGCCTGGTTTTGCCCCTCTTACATCTCGTGGAAGTCAACAATACAGAGCTCTGACTGTGCCTGAATTAACTCAACAAATGTTCGATGCCAAAAATATGATGGCTGCATGCGACCCACGACATGGACGTTACCTTACTGTAGCTGCTGTATTCCGTGGCCGTATGTCTATGAAAGAAGTAGACGAACAAATGTTGAACATCCAAAATAAGAACTCGAGCTACTTTGTTGAATGGATCCCTAACAACGTGAAAACTGCTGTGTGTGATATTCCACCAAGAGGTTTGAAAATGTCAGCCACTTTCATCGGTAATTCTACAGCCATCCAAGAATTGTTCAAGAGGATCAGCGAACAGTTTACTGCTATGTTCAGGCGTAAGGCTTTCTTACATTGGTACACTGGTGAAGGTATGGACGAGATGGAATTCACTGAAGCCGAATCTAACATGAATGATTTAGTATCTGAATACCAACAATACCAAGAAGCTACGGCTGATGAGGAAGCTGAATTTGATGAAGAGCAAGAACAAGAAGTTGATGAAAACTAGACTTATTTTAAAATATGATATAGCTTTATAATTTAATTTTTGTTACTTTTTATTTAAACAAAAATGTCTGTATATTAATCCTTCATTTTTTTATACTTAATGCTTATTCATTCCATAATGATACATTTCTATACTAAAAACACTGCTTTTTTTATTTTGAATTTTTAATTTGAACAATATAGCTTTAAGAGATTAAAAATTGAAATTATTCTTTCAAAGCACACGAAAAAAATTTGTAATTTAATGTTTTGATGTATTTATAATCCTTCCTTATTCTTGCAAGTGAATTGTCTAATTGATGGAGATTAATTTTATATTTGTAACGCATTGAACCTTTTAATGCTTTGTGACTTTGAAATACATGTCATTGCCTCTTAGGTATCTATATAAAAAAAAAAAATGAGACATTTTTTAATTAGTTGTGTGGTCTTTAATAAATTAGATTAATTATTGGTTATTGATATTGAATCGAAATAATAGTGCATTGAATACAATATATGAATTGAATCTACTTCTAAATTACTAATACTAAACAGTATTAGGTAGTTCGAACGCAGGAATAAATTTAAAACGTTAAAGAGACTGTGTTAAATCAAAAATTTTTCTACCTTAATAAGTAATCATTTTAATTAAACCACATATACTTTCAAAATTATTTTAAAAAGCCTTTATATAACGTAAACCAATTGGTTTTTAGATGCAACAAGCAGTTCAAATTGGTCACTTACATATGTTAACTAAGTTCACCTTTGAAATACATATTATTTATGTATATAAACCATGAAACATTTAAAAAAAATGTATGCTATGGTTTGGACCGTACTGTTGTGTATTGTATATTGTCGGATAGTAGGCTCATGGAGGTACTTTACTAGCTCATGGATTAAATACACTTTATGCAATTACTATTATTAAATACTTATGTATGAATTGTAGATTTAATCTATGACTAATACTAGATACACATATTTAATATTAATATATTATTTATAGTTCATACACACTCCTAATTAACTCGAGTTTATACTCATAATTCATACTTTTCAAGCTTATCATATACATACATGTAAACATTGAATATATTAATTTAAAATAATAAATAATTTTAATTTATTGTTGTAAAAATTTAAGGCTGTTACTATAACTTAAAATATTAAATCTAAACTTGTATTCATATTATATTTAACGTTAATGAATATAAAATTATATAAAAAATGTTATAAAATTGAATATGCATACATACATACATAATACAAATTATACATGATGTAGAATGATCTTACATCTTATACAAGTGATGTTTGTCAAGATTTGGCATAAGAGTCATATACATATCAATAACCAAATGTTTTCCTAATTTTTTTATATGAAATTACGCCTGACCTATATATAAAGCAAAAATATGCAAGTAGGTGGACAAGAGATCTTGCAATATAGCATTAGAAATATTTTTTATTCTGCCATATCTGGCAATTAATAAGGTTAGTACTTATGAACCAGTTACCAGTAGATAGCTCTCATATTATATAAGAAGTTGATGATTTTAAGTTCTACATTCAGTTGAACTAACATTTCAAATTTGTAATTCAAATGTTTACGTAATTAGACGATACAAAGCAGCTTTCCGTATCTAATAGAATTATTAAATATTGAAGAAACCATTACATTATTTTCTATTAAGGAATGTGACTAACCAACAGTAGTCAATACATAGCAAAAACGATCATGGTGAATACTAAATAAAATAAGTAATAAAACGAGTCGAGTAATTTAAATTAGGTACAATATTAATATTAATATAATGAACCATCGGTCGTCTTGGAAAAATTAATTTCTTCCCAATTTATCCATACTCAATATTTGAACTTCATAGCACAGAATGGCAACTGTTATTCGTACGAATACTTTCAATGGTTGTCGATGGACATAACTCATTAGAATGAGATAAAAATTGAGAAATAAATTTAATTCGAGGGTCATTATTTAATATTTATTAATCATTAGGAATCGACAGGTATTATAAAATGTTCATTCGAATTTTAAAATAATTTCTAAATTCCGTTTTTTTGATTACAAATGATAACAGAATGTGTCTACAAATCACAGCGCAGATTACACATATGTCTGTTATCTGTGGTACCGCGTTTTCAAATATCGCCGACCGCAGCGGTTGCTGGTGAGTCCGTGGATTGAATTTTTTAAATTACGTGAGTGAGTGAGTAGAGTGCATAGTCTGAGAGAGCCAACGCGACTAAACCGACAAATCCAAGCAGCAGCCATTTTATTTCTCTGTATAGTCCGCGACGGTCGTCTCGCTGTTAGCTGAAGGCTGAAATCTGAACAGTCTTTCCGAGTTCACACTCTCGTTCAGTTGTGTGTACGATTTTGATTTTTAAATTTTTCACTTTTTAAAGTTTTCACTAAACTTATTTTAATCATGAGGGAAATCGTACACGTACAAGCCGGTCAGTGCGGAAACCAAATTGGAGCTAAGGTAATATTTTAAGAAGTAATAATTTTTTGTCGCCGCGTCCCATTACAACTTACACCACCGGGCACCGGCCGTTGTCGTTCAAACATGGCGGCGTACGCTAACCGGTCGCGGTTCGACGTCTTCGTTGTTTTTCTATTTTTGTCGTAATTTCCTTTACGGTGGACGCGGTGTTACGTCCATTACGTTTTCTCTTATTATTTTTTTTATCCTGCCGTCTTCAGTGTTGTCATCCGTGACGCTATTTTCATCGATATCTGTCATCCGGTTCGATCGCATCCCGAGATAAACCGCCAAAACCGTGCCGCTGCAAACAAAGGGCGTCGGCTGAATTGCGTCCCGCGTGAGAACTTTTTACGGTACTCGTGAAAACCACACGGTAACTTGCTGTTATTGTTGGTTTTTTAAACTATTTCCGTTTTGATAATTTTTAATGAGAAAGCTTTTGGGCACGATTTAATTTAATAGGTTAGTTAAAAAAAAACCGTTAAATATTTGACACTGATTACGTTGAATTTATCGAGTTTAACGGTTATTTCGGTTTGCGTTAGTATTTGGTATTTTTATTCAGTTCTTGTATTTGAAGATTTATCGGTTTGTATATTAAATATGTTACTCTTTTTGTATAATTCAATTTTTTTTTTTATAAAATTAACAATTTACAATATTTTCTCATCTTATCCAACTTAATGTTATGATTTTATAATTACATTTGAATGCGTATTAGTGATTGAACGTAACATGTTTTAATTAATTCTATGTTAATTCATTAACTATATTAATGTTTGTACTTAAATTTTTAACGTTATTAATTATAAACAATTTTTTTTAATTTTAGTTCTGGGAAATCATTTCTGATGAACATGGTATTGACCCAACTGGTGCGTACCACGGAGATTCTGATCTCCAGCTGGAACGTATTAATGTATACTACAATGAAGCCTCAGGTATTTATCATAACTAGATTAATTTTTTTTTTTTTAAGAATTTGTTCACTTTTAACTTTGTCAAATATAAATAGAAACAATTTTTTTCATTCAAAAAATGTTATTCACAATATATTTACTTAACAATGATCAGTAAATTTTATTGTGTATAATATGAAAATAAAAATTGTAAATTATAAGCTTGAAATAAAACCTTTACTTCCTTCCTTTACTATTGGATACCAAAATATAATTTTATTATTATTTTTTTTTTTTTGATTATTGATGAAGGAGAATAATTTTTTAAAAAAAAAACTGTAACTCCAATTATTAAGTAAATGAAGTTAGAGATAAGTGGATTTATTAGGAACTTAATGTTCTTTATACATAATTGTATTGAAATGATTTATTTACTGATGGATTTTTCATATGTACTATGATTGTATATAGATTGTTGACTATTTCCAGTAATTTAGATAATAAAAGGTGTACTAACTGATTTTTAGGCAAGATAACTTATGTAAGATGATTGGTTATTATCTAATATATAGGTTAAATTGTTATTTTCCTTTTGACTTAATTTTAGGTTTAAATTTCTACTGGAATGAGTGTTTTGGAGATTTTGGAAAAATAAATATCTTGGCTAGTATTTTATTGCAAATAGTTTGACATCAGTTGATCAACAAACCATACTGAGAGGAAAAATGTTTTTAAACATCAAACGAAAATTTTTTTGAACCTAATGGTGACATAAAATACCATTTTTTATAATGTACTTAATAGCTTGTAGGTCATGATTCTTTTGCTAAGAAGGGGAAGTGTAGCAATCTCCACATCATAGAAACTGTGAATTACTGTTCTAATACATATATTATATTTGTTCCGAGACCATAATCTTGACGGTTGTATTACTGAAGAAGTATTTTAATTTAGGATACTAAAATTATACCTTCGTGTGGCATACAAAAGTTAATTTGAGGACATCAGTATTATTTAATGACTGCTCAAGGCCAACCAAAAATAGAGATAGTAGAGTGTGCTGATTAATACATTAGTCGGAGTGACGCGTTGTTTATTAAGAATTTATTGTATTCTAGTCTCAAGGTTGATAAGAATTGGAGCATCCGTAATGCCGGCAACGCCCCGAAGTGATGGTACAAAGGTTGAATGCTTATACCTTTGATGTTTGATAACAGATATTTGTTTTGGTGGGAATGAGGCAATATATATTAATTGTATAAAATAAAATAGTATAACTAGAAAGTATGATATAAGAAAAATAGAATATATTAAAATAAGGTAGGAATATTAAACTTAACAAAATAATTATTAGGTGGAAAGTATGTACCCCGTGCCATTTTGGTTGACTTGGAACCTGGTACCATGGATTCTGTCAGATCTGGACCTTTTGGACAGATTTTCAGACCAGACAACTTTGTCTTTGGACAATCTGGAGCTGGAAACAACTGGGCTAAAGGTCATTACACAGAGGGTGCTGAGCTCGTAGATTCAGTTTTAGATGTTGTCAGGTATGTGTTTCAGTCTCGTGTTTATAAACTTTATTCATTTATTATGTAATAATACTTAAATTGTTAACATGTACTTAAAATAAGTTTATGTAATTTATTGGACATAAAACTTTTTTCTATTGATAATCAAATCTGATGGGTACTTGCTTAAGTATTATATTTTGTATTTACTGTTTCTATTAAATTTCTGAATAGTAATCATAATATTCATAATATAGAGTTTTAACTTTTTTTTTTAGTTTTGTTCAATAATTTACATTACTATAGACAATTAATATTATATTATTAATAGTAATATTATTTATTCTGTAATTAAACAATATTCTTATTTTATACATTTTCAGGAAAGAAGCTGAAGGCTGCGATTGTCTTCAAGGATTCCAACTGACACATTCATTAGGTGGTGGAACTGGTTCTGGTATGGGAACCTTATTGATCTCCAAAATCAGAGAAGAATACCCTGACAGAATAATGAACACATACTCTGTTGTACCTTCTCCCAAAGTTTCTGACACTGTTGTAGAACCCTACAATGCCACCCTCTCTATTCACCAATTGGTAGAAAATACTGATGAGACCTATTGTATTGATAATGAAGCTTTATACGATATTTGCTTCCGTACCCTTAAACTAACAACACCTACATATGGTGACTTAAACCACTTGGTATCTTTGACCATGTCTGGAGTAACCACTTGTCTCCGATTCCCTGGTCAATTGAACGCTGATCTCCGTAAACTCGCTGTCAACATGGTTCCTTTCCCTAGGTTACATTTCTTCATGACTGGTTTTGCTCCACTTACATCTCGTGGAAGCCAACAATACAGGGCATTGTCTGTACCTGAACTTACCCAACAAATGTTCGATGCCAAAAATATGATGGCTGCATGCGACCCACGACATGGACGTTATCTTACAGTAGCAGCTGTATTCCGTGGACGTATGTCTATGAGGGAAGTTGATGAACAAATGTTGAACATCCAAAACAAGAACTCAAGCTACTTTGTTGAATGGATTCCTAACAATGTAAAAACTGCTGTGTGTGATATTCCACCAAGAGGTTTGAAAATGTCTGCCACGTTCATTGGTAATTCTACAGCCATCCAGGAATTGTTCAAGAGAATCGGAGAACAGTTTACTGCTATGTTCAGGCGTAAGGCTTTCTTACATTGGTACACTGGTGAAGGTATGGACGAGATGGAATTCACTGAAGCCGAATCTAACATGAATGACTTAGTTTCTGAATACCAACAATACCAAGAAGCTACTGCTGATGAGGAAAATGAATTCGACGAAGAACAGGAACAAGAAGTTGATGAAAACTAGACTTATTTTAATTAATTAGCTTTAAAATATAATTTTTGTTACTTTTTATTTTAAACAAAAATTCTGTAAATTAATCTATGAATTTTTTATACTTCATGCTTATTCATTCCATTATGAATAATGTTACATTTCTTTCATACTAAAAAAAACTGCTTTTTAATTTGAATTATAATAATTGAACAATATAGTTTTACGAGATTAAAAATTGAAATATTTCTTTCATAATAACTTATTATTATTTTCAATGGTATTTTTATCCTCTCATTAACACTTAGAGTTAATGCCAAGATGTCATCTATAATAGTATATAGGATTTCCAGGTTTTCAAACCAGTTCATAATATGGTTTTACTAAACACGTTTTTTGGTATATAATACTATTGAGTTATTAAGTCAATTACACTTAAATTAATAATTTATATTTATTATACCCAATAACAGATTGTGGTACTCCAGTACTTAGATTTATTAATGCTCTATAAGAAATCCAATATGATGTGTTTATTGGTTGGACAAAGAAATTATAGAACAAAAAATACTAAATATGTACAATTAATAATCCTGAGTGAGTTAAGTGATTTATTTCAAAATACATTTTAGGGATTCAACAAATTCAATAAAATATATTGTACTACATACATTAAAAATCTATTAGGTAATTATTTCATTTTTAAAACTTAATTTTTAAATGTTGTTATACTGTTAATGAATTCTGAACAGTCAGATGACTGTGACAAGGATTTTTATGAAAATGTTACTCCAAAATTTTAATAAAGTCAGTAATAATATTGTGTCGTATAATCTTATCTCACATTATTGTATTATAATATTAATTATTTTAGTACCTAATCTAATTTTTAGTGAATGTACAATTGTTTTAATTAATAAATTCAAATTTTCAAAAAATTTAATAAATTAAAGGCCAAAATTTTAATAAGCTACCTTTTTAAATTTAAATATTTTTTCTATAAATTGGGTTTAATAAATGGCTATTTTGAATTTAATTTTTTAATGGTAAAATAAAATTTAGAGTTTCAAAACCAACAATAATATTTTAATACTATTTTATTGTATCTGAGTAATATAATATTTTTTATAAAAAATTAAAAATAATGGATACAACAAATGTTATTGCGGTTGTCGAATCATACTATAACTATATACTGTATATAAAACACCCTATATATAAATCACTTTAGCAAAACTGTTAATTTTTTTTATTTATCAGTAAAATTAACCAAATCTGTGATTTTTGAGACATATTTCCGGAAAATATCATCCAATAATCTTATTCTGTGATCAATATTATAAAACTTGCTTTATAAATGCATGAAACGTATTTGTTTTGTGTTCTGCTATTTTTGAGATTGTTCAAAAATAAATATGTAAATGCTACAATCGGTTATAAAAATACCATATTAGTAAAAAAAAAATATATGCTTATGTTATTTTTTACTTCTCTAGTAAGTATAGGTATTTTGAAGTACCTCAAACTGGTCAATAAAGAAAATTATTTTATAATCGTAGAAGTATTAACTGCTACAATAACTTGGATGCCTATATTAATTTTTTTTGATATTATTTTTTATATATTCTACATTTATTTAAAAAATCTTATATGTATTTGCTAGGTACTCAAACTCAGTTTACAGTTACTTAACACAATTTCAATCAGATTATGTGCATTTATAGATCATTGCATTTGTTCTTTTGGTATTTCAACAGCCATTGCTGTAAGCTTGAAAATATTCCCCAATTAACAATACTTAACAGTTAGATATACGTATATCAGTGAAATGCTAAAATCAGTTGACAGTTATTCAGTTGTCCATAATTTGTTTCTAGACCGGTTCCATTAGTGTAGCTGTAAAACATAACGTGGATGGCGGATCCAAGCACGTCCAATTTTATTGATCAATAATCATTTCTCATTGTTAAAATATTACCTTTATCATTATTATCAGTAATTCGAACAAATTGAGTATTCCTGATACCCACTAATTTTTTCGCACTCATCGACTGTCCATGACGCATCGCCACAACGTATTCGTTCATCGACTAGTCCAAAAGTGCTTCCCACGGACGTCCGGTTATAAATAATATTCTTACGCTTCCGAGTATGATGTACCCAGAGTCGTATTCATGCAAGGACAAATGGGACATTAACATATTAGCACCGGGCCCACTCGAAAGAGGACAGGCAAACAAAATTGGTTGTAAACATTTTGATCGTTATGTGGGAGAAACAAAATTGTGGTCGATCATCAAAAACATGGTAAAAAAATTATAATGAATATAAAAGTACATATTGTACATTGTTTTTAACAATGCAATTTTATTTTATATTTTAACTACTCTTAAGTCACAAATAACAACAATGATATTTCAAAAAAATATTGTGAATACATTTTATTATTTAGAATAAAAAATTGAGGAAAGAAATAAAGATAGACAATTTGGGATCAAAAATTGTAAACCGTTCCGGGTCTGTGAATTGGTAAATTGGGGCCTGGTTATCCTTCATGATTTTATACCTATATAATTCCGTGTTCCCGCCGAACAGAATAATATTATGCACCTCAATTGCCTACGCAATGCGCCGCGGCGACCATAAATATTGTGTTGTCGTACGTCAATTTATAGTACATTTTATGTTTGTCGAAAAGGATACAAATATACAATCGTATATTATCATCGATACGGATTATTCCAGTGAGGAGTGTAGTAACTTTTGTTTCTCCATAATATTTAAGCATTTTATCCAGGGGTGTTGCAACATGTCAGCATTATGATTATGTACATGCGAGTGAGTGGTGTAATCCAAAGCCGGTTTTCTATTATTATTATTTTTTTATTTTTTTGCCTGATATAATAATATTATTTTTTAATTTTTTTCAACTATATCGTCTATCTCTATATCATGTATTCTCTCAATACATGTTAAAAAAGTGTTCCTTTATATCGTTGCAGTAAACAATTGCACTCTTTCTTTTTCTTCTGATCAATAAAGTTATCGTTTGTCAATACCAACAAACATAAACCACGCGTCCACGGCTCCACGCCATATATTTTCCTAGGTAAAGCTAAGACTTACCCATCTGTTCCGATTCATCCACCTATAGTGTAAATAATATACGTGCAGAATAAAACCACAATGTTGTGTAAAAGTGGATCAGTTTACTCGTTTACAGTGGCGGCGCGAATTTTTATACTGGTGAGCCTTGATTCGTATGGACACAACAGTGATTTATTCACCAAAATCAAACCACCAATATTTTACATTATTTGCAAAAATGCTTACTAAGTGCCTTTAAAATTACTGTTGATGTGTTGACTAATATCTCAGATCCATAACAATAGTTACAATAGTTACATTCGCTTGGTTAATAGAAAAACTTGTGTCAAAAAATTGCGGCGCCACTGCTCGCTTACAATACGTCATACGTGCGTGCACCGCGATCACGTCATACATTTTTTCACATAAGCATCTAAATATAGAGTAGGTATGCGAAATCGAAACGAGAAAGTCCCGTTGCCACCGTACGTTTCGTCTTGGATTTGGATACACGCTACGGTTTGGTTCAACTTTCTGATCTCGCGGAACGACATGTGTGTATGACATCCAACTCTTGTAAATCGTTGGCTGACAAAGCACCGGTGCCCGTGGCTTGATAAAATTCGATTAAAAATGGTTTAATTTGTTAATTGTTTCTTGTCCTTCGGTTTCGTAACGGACGATTGTTACGAGACAATACGCGTTATAATAAAGAAGACCGTATACAACACGATTTAGACTGTATTATAACCTGGGCCAGTGGAACATAGGCTTGGGTGGCATTATATGCCTGGAGCGGCATAGTTTTAGACTGTTTATGAATATAAACTAATTATAATATATTGTATTATATAAATAAAATATAAAATATAACAAAACGTAGATTACATGACGTTAGATAAAATATGATGCCTATAGTATAAAAATATGAACCTAACCTAACCTAACTTGGTAGGTGTATATTTTAGATGAAATATCTACCAACCGTTATAAACCTAAAATTAATGTAAAAGTGTAAAAAAAAAAAACGCTGCGGCGTTCTGTCGTTTATTTCATAATAGCGGTATAACGTATAAGTTATAGACAAATAACAACAATATACTGAAGTCTGGAATTCAATTTACATATAACGTATACTACATGATACTCTATACTACGATATGATATATCAGCTACGTAGGTAGTTATATCTTATATGTATAGACCAAAATTACTCCAATATTAAGCATAATTTATACGTGTTAAATTGTTTTCTGTCCGTACTATATAAAACGTACAATATATACGTCACGCACCGATGGGTGGTTTTCAGAGATCGTATGTTCGCGAATATTGATGGTCGATACCATTATATAATACCAGATTATTATTGTTTTATTCAGTGTTATATCTACTATGGTTGATACTTATCTACTAGTTTTTTTTTTGCTTTTCATGGCAGTAAATATCAAAGAAAAATATCGATTGTTTTTTGTCGAATATTTTTACAGAAAGTAAGCACTAGCCACTAAGCTAAAAATGAAATAATAATTCTTTAATAATATATTCCTATGTGATTTATTAATTGTCTAGTTAAATGAAAAAACAAATTGTAGTGAATTATATGAAGTGTATGAGTACTTTGAGTTGATCGATATCGTGTAAGTATAAGAAGATAATAAAAAAACGAAAGGGAGGCAAATTTGAATTTCATCGATGTATAAACTATAAATATAAAATATTATCTAGCGCTCTTATTATATAACGACGGCGATCGTCGCGCGTTTTACTACCTAGCTGATTCTGTGACTCTGTGAGTCGATAAACAAAACGTATAAGCGAATTCGGAATTACTAACTGTACGAGGAGACAATTCTACACTTTTTTAATTTTACTAGGACTAATGGAGACGCAAAATTAAAAACACACAATTTCTGTAGCAAACAGTATTTTTAATGCATTATTTACGTGTTTGTATCATTGGACGAAATGTCTTGATACTTGTTGTAGCACGCGAAATGCAAATGATATACAACAAATAACTTATATTGCCATTTTATACGATTGGCGGTCGTTCGAAGAAAGTTGAAGTTATGCGATTGAATTCATTCGTATTCGAGGTGCAAACGATGAGTACATTTCTCGAATCGCATTTTTACGGTCTTTGGTGCGTCTTTATTCACTGGGAAATGAATAGACGCGTGACGTCGGAATTATCAATAAAACTGGAATGCGCTCATTGAATGTGGACGGGAAAAGGAATGTGCACGCGTTTTCTAAATGAAAAATATTCGATTTCATTAAACATCTTTTGTGTAATTAGTTATTACCACACGTCACAGACACGGAGAGTCGGCGCCAAGCCGTGCGCGGTCGTGTATAGACTAGTCTGTCCAATAATGTCCATGTTAGGTAATAGGTGTACTAAGGCTCGTCGCTCGATGACAGTGTGCGATTATTCATCGTAAAAACTCGTATTAGCTAAAATGTAAGAATGAATGCTATTCGAGTACCTACTTTTGTATTTAAATGGGAATGGCACGTGTATACGTTTTAAGCATACTACGCAGTATACATATAATTCGGTGGCGTGGAATACTGGAATGGGTTCTTTGTGCGTGATGCGTAGACGTATACGCATAATATATATATATATATATATATATTTATATTAATTATTTTTATGTGCTTCAGTGTTTACAATATATGATTCTTAATTATTTTGAAAATATAATTTTTTATTTACTTGCGAATTGTATAATATTGTCGTCGTCATTGGTATCACCGGTATTCGGTGCTTACAACGTGACCATCATGTGTTCATATCTTCGATTCACACCTACCTACTTACTATATATCTATGTTGCGTTTGTTCTGGATTTCTTTACTATTACATTTTTTCGTGTCTTAGTGGGTGCGTAGTTTAGATCTGTATTTTCCTCGTCGTGTGTAATTTGTGATGGATTTATCGTTTATGATATTCTTTTCGAGTAGCGGCGTGGCGAAGAAGTTTTAATATACCTAGACGTCATTGTTGAAATTTGGTACAATTTATTTTACAGATACTATACATGTTTTGTTAATATTTATTGTTTTATTATAATTGGGTAGGTACTGAAATAAACATACATTATATTTTCAAAATTCCAAAGTACATTTACGCATATGAGCGTAAAATATGCGACATTTCATTCTATCTTTAAAAAAGAAGTGGAGTGGGTAAAAAATATATATATTGTGCATCATTGTTCATTTCATATTTGTTCATCACCATGCTGGTACACTGGTACTGTGTATGAAATACCAAATACGTACAGTTATATAAATAAAATGTACCAAATAGGCCTGAAGGTTGTATATATCTATATATAATTCAGGTTATTATATAGGTATTTTATTAATAAAAAAAATATTTTGACTAGTTGTACAATAGAATATTCTTTCCTTCCAATTTTGTTTGGCTTATTTTTGTTCAGCTGCAGCGCAATTTTCAATCACCTAATAAGCCCGAGCAATATAGGATGCATATTCAATATCCATCAATATCCATGTATTAATTTTATCTAGACGTTGGAAACATAATAAATAATAATAGTATTGTGTCATAGTTTGAGGTGACTGATCACGGCTTTCTATTGACTGTCAGCTGCAGTCAATTGTGCATACCTTGTGCGCAGATGACCACCACCTGCTACCTGCAAATTTACTGTAATCGTGTCGAGCGATGCGGGTGCCATAATATTGAACCGTCAACCGAGTAATTGTCGTATTCACGTATTCACCATTTCCTCATCGTCTCGCATGCATATCATCATTACAGCATGGTAAACACTGAAATCGCTTTATATGTTGATGATGGAGCCGCATTATATTATATTATACATTTGTAATTAATTAAGTTCCGATAAAGTCAAAAGTGTAATCCAGAACATTTAAACTCATTTCAACAAAATGTACGGAAAATGGGCGCAAACATTGATAATTTTCCATTTATCCACCGAATAACAGTAAGCGCAGCCGTTTATTTTACGCTTCGTAGACATGAAAACTCTCCAGTCTAAATAGCTCAACGGCTAGTCAGCAACAATATTTTGTATAAACTCTTAAATGCTAATATGTTGTACAGGTACCAGGTACCTCAAAATAATTTGTCGTAAAAGTGTGGCTTGATAAAAGTGATGTGTCGTGGGGCGTCTTATCTATACTTTTTTTTTTAAGTTGCTGAGTAAAATATAATGTTCTTTAAGATTAACTTCATTACTTGAGTATTTAGTATTAGAACAGCATAATAGGATGATCAGTAAAATGATTAGGATCACTTGACTCCCCCTCCCCCATATAGTTACGTCCTACGAGCCTGCAGTGGAAAAGCTAAAAGGATTATCTGCGAAACGAGTTACGAAAATCGTTTGGACTGAAAGCTGCAGGTTAGATGAAAAATGTATCTAAATGTCATTATTGAGAATGTTGAGGTATTGATGATTCATCACGTCCCGACTTCTAACTTGTACCTATATGGATATATATATGTATATGTTGTTATAGGACGTAGAAGTCAGAAAATTGTTAGTACATTTAATGGACCTGCTGGCTGCTGTTAACATTGAATTCCACAAAAGGTAAATGAAATATCAAAGGAAAAAAATACGTACATGCAGCGGACTTTATTTTGGACACCACAGCTTTACTTTGATGACCTTGATGGAGGAAAGTATTGACGTGATCAGTGACCTATCGGCTATCATAGTTTTAAATTTTAGAGTCGTGAAACAGTGAAACACAATCGTATATTGCTTTTGGTGACCCACTCCGCCTGGTGATAAATAAATAAAATTATTTTGGTTGTAGAAGAGCCTATATGGAAACGCATTCGAGCATGATGGGGAATGATTCAATGGGGCATACATTTACTTTTTCTCATTGAGATTAACTATATCTATTCAATTTGTCTATCACTTGATTTTAAATTATTTATACAATATGTATTGTATTTAAATTTTAAATGTATTATTTCGTAAGACATTGAATAAAAACATATTAATTATTAAATATATTTGATGTAAGTAGGTATGGTTTTTTAATGCAACTTAGTTGGCATGTCTATATTTTTTTTGAAAAACTAAGACTGTAATAATATTTGATAGCGTAAGTACGTAAAAAGACAAAAAATTAATAAAAAGTGATTTTAATTTACACAGTGTGGTAGTTAATTATTTTTATTAATATAAACAATTTTTTCTATTAATTACATTACAATAAAAACAAATTTTAATTATAACTTGTGTTAGCTACTTTTAGTCTAGAAATGCTACAAATGTATATACTGTATGGTTATTATTGTTCATATACTTTAAATTATTTTAATATAATTTTAAAACACCGATTACATCGTGTTGTCTCAGTCTTACAAATGTATAATACAACATAGCAAATTTGTGTTCAATATTTCAAATGCTGTGTTAGCTTTAATATTAGTATAAACTGACCTATTAACAAACTTCTTGGGAAAAACTGTATTTTATTGGACAGTTTTTTATGATTTTTATGATATTTCAATTATCAAAGTGATCTACGCATTTGGATTCTAATATTTAACATACTCTTACAGCTGTTTTACTAATGATATTTGATAATAGATCAGTTTACTATAATATTAAAGCTAACAACACACTATTTGACCTATCTGAACGCACATTTTCTGTTGTACGTCTACAAGACTGAGAAAACAAGTATACGTCCTCTTATTTGATAACCATTGTATAGTTTTCGTAAACAGTAAATAATTTATTTACTCAACGAATTTTAATACATGCGTGAGTCACATTTCTTATTATAAGTTTATACCGGAGAAACTCGATCGTTTTGCAATGAATAAAATTAAAAAAAAAAAAAATTGATTCTGGTGTGTTACTGAAATGCCATGTTTGGTATGTACAATAATTTATACAAAATAAGTTGTATAATATGTTATAAATTTAAAATCACAATTTATTGTATTGGAATTATTAAAAGAAAAGGAAATGTATCATAAATTTAAGACTTTCTACTTATAAAAATTATTCAGAATGTATTTATTTACTTTTATGTTATTAAAAAAAATTCCATTTTTATTTTTAATAAAATTTAATTTGGGTTTATGTTCTTATTTACGATGATTTACCTGGTACATCGTAAATGGTACCATTGGTATAAGATATAAATGGCATATGTGAAGTGTACCGTGGTGTGCTTAAGAGTTTTAATATGTATCGATTGTTTTTTTTTGTTTTTGTACCATCATCCCACTCAGAAAATTGTATTTCTGTTAACTGCATCGTAATTCGTAAATATATTTCAAAAAAATTATAATAAAATACAAACATATACGATATAATTTAGTTGAAGTATTAATAATAATTTAATTCATATTACTGATTTAGTTTATTATAAATCCAGTACCTACAGATATCGGTTCTGTTGAATACACTCTTATCTATCTACAAGGCTTAGAAAGTTAGAAACAAAATAATTTAAATTTACTAAGGAGCACATACTACAAAATATTATGATAACATATTACCTATTACAGATATAAATTATATTATAAATAATAATAAATATTCATTAAATTAATTGTTAAAAAAATAATTTTTTTTTATATATCTATTTTTTAGATACATCCTGGAAACTTTGATCACTGTGTGTTAACTGTGGCCATTAGCCCTGCATATGGGTTTTTGGTTTGTAAGTTTTTTTCGATTGAAGGCTCTAATTAGGGGGTTAAACACGTGGGTAGTGTATATATGTAGGCATGGACAACGTCGCTAGAATCGTGTTGTCACCACTAATTACCTATGTGTATCAGACTGCAAGCAGTGCCGGGTGGTGATTAACCGTAGCACTAAAACTGTTTCTCTACACTATGCCCAGGGTCCCCACATGGGGGGGGGGCTGATAGACCTTCAGTACAGGAGCCCGGCTATTTTAAGGGCCCGCGGGCCCGTTGAAATTTTATTTGTTATTTTTGTCATTTTTGAAGTAATACTTATTTTAATACTTATTATAAAATAACATTTTATCAAATATAAATATGTATATATATATTTTGTCACTGATTAATAATAGTTAATTAGATAGTAAAGTTAACCATTGATTACCCAGGAATTATCGTGATTGCAGTTTACGTCGATTGCAAACGATATTAGATTATTATTACCTTTTATTAGATTTTAATACCTTGTATTCCAGCTCGTTGGCTAGATTTAATCAGTTTTGCGCAATACACCGCGCCGTGTTTATCGAAATCCGAATTCGTGAATTTATTTGTTACTTTCTATTATAATTCTTTGTACATATAATAATTTATACAATGTATATGCATAAATCAGGTGCTCTGAAACGCAAAGAAAAATTAGAAAAAGATGCTAAAGAAATGAAGGGTCATATTTCTACTACAATTTTTTTTTAAATCAACTTCGAAGACTGACGTGTTTATTAATAACGATTCGTCTATGCCACATCCAGACTATGTGGCAATTTTCGACACGGACGAAACTAATATTGACTCTACAAAAATGATTATATATATATATATATATATATATATTGATGGTAAATTGTATTTTTGGAAATTTTATAAAGGACCCGGTCAAACATTTAGTACAGGGGCCCGAAATTGTATGTGGGGGCCCTGACTATGCCACATGATTATTATTTAATTAAATATAACTGCGATTGCTGAATATACGTACGTACATAATATTACTACGCTTGATCTTCGTTAAAAACTTAAGGGTTTACTAATTTTCTAGACACACTACAGTAGGGGGGGACACCTATCTATAATATTATAAAATAATAAAACGAGAAGATTTAAAAATATAAAATACTAAAATAGCTTTCTCAGTGTATCAATTCGTACAATTGTACACTTGTATTGAAATGGAACTTGCATAGGTAATAGGTATATAGTAGAGGAACTTTATTTGGACTTTATGACGGAGTATAATTCGCCGAGTGCGGTGTAATACAATTCCGTGCCGGGACAGCCATTGTTAAAAACGATTTCAAAACCATAATACGGGCGCAAAAAACACGTATATACGAGTAGTATACGCTGTGCGGTATTATTATTATCTATACGCGGTGGCGGCGGGCTGGCGCGAGCGATAACAGCTGTAGTCCCGCTCGCGGCGGTACCTATTGATTTCCTCGGGTCGTCGGAGCGTATAGACCGTTTGCACAACTGCGACGTGTGCTGTGTTCAACGACACGGCAGCGTTTGCTACAGTTTTCCGAACGTTTTTTCGTGCTCTCCTTCCGTACGAGAATAATTTCATTAACCTGCACTGGTCTTCGCATACATCGTTTTCTCGGCCGCAAGATCCCATCACACGCGCTACACGCACGCACGTATACGTGAAACCCACACGCGCTAAACGCACACACACACACACACACACGCGCGGCGGGGCACTTGCGCGCGTTGTTTCGGACGGTAGTCGTCGTGGCCGCAAATAAAAATTTTAAAAAAAAAATGAAATAAAAATATATAGTATACACTACACAATCGTGGATTCGCGTATCTATGCGCACGGGGTCGACTGTGGCCGGACGTGGTTACGCGGCGATATCGCAATAACACGACCGACTTCCGGTTTTTGTAAACAATGTTTTCACGAAATCATTTTTTTACCGTATAACGTATAATTGTAATACCGTACAAGTGTTTGTCGTCGCCATTTTCGTCGGGAGTATACACTTGCACCGTTCGAAAATGAGTCTTTCGGAATCCGGATGGTGAGTACAAACGAATCGCGAGTGATGTAATATATTATATTAGTAATGATATCATAAAGCACATATAGTCGGTATATTATACGTCAAGTCAGACGAGCAAACGTGCTTTCCGATAACATAATTTTTTTTTTTTTTTATGAGAAACCTACGGAATAGTGTCGCCATTTTACTGCTACTCCTCGCGCATACGTTGTACGTCGTTAGACGAATGAAATGTTATTTCGATTTTTTAAAACGTTTCAAAACGTTCGTATATCATTGTCAAGTTGTCGAGTTTAACGTTTTTACGTGCGATTGCATATACCTAATATTAATTTTTGATACAGACATTTTCACGTATTCATTAGTATAGTTTCCTCGTCATCCGTTCCAAATTGGTTTTTATTTTATTTTTTTAAGCAATTTGCAAAACATTGTAGCATTATAATATTTTCAGTATGTTAAGCTAAATATCATTAAACGTTGTTATTGTTTCATGTGTTTGTTGTCATGACATGTGTTCCAATCTATATATGAAAACACGTACCTATTACTAATAAATAAAAATGAAGACTTAATGTTTCGAACTGATTAACTTTATTCAAATCATATGGGTTACTGATTAATAATTACGTGAGGTACAGATGATACTTATTTAATGAAATAATAATATATTTGTAGAGAAATTATTGCTAAAGTGGAACTCTAGTATATATCACTAATAGTAGTACATGGTTATTTTCCTATTGATAATAGTAAAAATAATAATATTGTTCAACTAATGTCATTAGTTAATGCAAAAGATGTATTATAATTTATATTATATTATTATTATATTGTGTACTCATAAGTCATATTGAATAAGCTATATAACATATTTTAAGTTGTTTTCCAAGTAATTTTATTTGTACAATGTTTTTGGTCTTGTGATTGTACTGGCACTTGGAAATTAATTTTATACAATAATTATTATTGCTACGTGTTGAATACAACATCATGACCATATGAATAGGGAAATAAAAAAAAATTATCGTGAAAAATATATGAATAATATTATAATATTATGTATATTGTAGGTAACCCGAGTACTCCTCATCATTCTAGATGAGGTTTAAATACCTTTAGGTGTTGAGAAAAATTGTTAACATATCAATCACCACACAACTATATCATATTATAGATTATGTACAAATTCTTTCTTATAATACTGCATTGCCAGTGTGATAATATTATTAATACTTTACACTACTGTCTACTGGTATAATAGATTCATTTATTCCCAATATCAACGTGTGTATCCCGTGGTCTCGATTTTTTTAAAAGCAAAAGGGTTAAGGTAGAGTGTAGAAAACTATTATTCCGCCCACCTAGAAAAACGTCAATACATCATAATATGTGTATGCGAACAATACACAATATGTTACTGTAAATAATGGTTTTGGTATTTTAAAATACAACTGTACTGTCTGTACCGACGTACCGCGTTGTGGTTCAAAGTTGCTCAGAGCTCTCGCTGTGTCATATTTCGTTAATTTTTTCAAACGTATTATCCCACATGATTTTAAATACTAATATAATATGGTATTATCCTATTGCATAATATTTCTTCAATGGATTTACGATTTTAGATCATATCACTTGCAGGAAGACTGTACGTGCGTATTACATGCACATTATTCATAGGTGCGAACGTGTGTTATTTTTGTTTACATAATTACATATTATATATAATATAGGTATATATAATAATAATAATAATCATTGTTTTTATATGTATGAAAATATTTTATCATCAACTAATTTTCGGTTACATTGTATTTCATGCATATTGCATACATCCTCTAAACTAAACAGTCATTAATAATGTTTTATGCAGATGTGAGGTGTCCATAATAATATATATGAAACTTAACGTATGGTTTTTTACGTGTTATCAATATAATTATAAATCGATTTTCATTAATTGGGTTGAAATTTCTGAGTAGAAATACTAAAAACTGATGAAAGATCAGAATATAAAATTGATTAGAAATTCAGACAATGATAAAAACTGGGAATGGGGTATACCTGTTGATTGAAATATTCCGATAAGCTAAAATGTTGTTTTATGTAGGTACTTAAATATTTCTAAATACACAAATGAATACACTACAGAGAATATTTCACTATTTCAATACAAATATACAATATGTAATTTCCATTAGTTTCATGCAGTGTGACAGTAACATGGCATGTAGAATTATCTTAGACATGTTTAACCCTAATTCCAATGTAAGGACATTGGACACAACTAAAACTATAAAACTGTTTGATACAGGAATACATACGACGCTCCTGGACTGAACAGATGGCAAAACAATGCCAATGGTTCGACTGTATCGAAAATGCAGCACAAATATTGGGTGACCAAACAGCAAGTATGTAAAAAATTAGGCAAGAAAGACGATGAATTCATAGTAGCATCGGACGCGGAACTCGACGCTAAACTTGAACTATTCAAGTCTATTCGAAGTAGTTGTCTACATTTGCAAAGGATTGTAAATAAATACGACGAAAAAATTTACAGTGAGCATGATTTGATGTTTTAAATATTCAATGATTAATTAATGGTCTGTTCAAAATTTTAAATATTTTCACATAATGATAAGATCACATTCATATAAAATATAGATCTATTAATAATTAAGTGTTTCTGGTAAAAATAAACAAGTTGCACACACTTTTAAGAATTAGATAATTTATATTAAAGTGTCATTAAATTTCATTAATTTTTAATCGATAATTCAGTATAATAATATTAAGTATTAAAACCACCGAAAAACTAGGTATAAGAAAAATCAGTACCTGCATTTTTATGGAATACCTATCTATATATGAAATGCAGGGATAGTCTTATCAAAACTTGTTAAAAATGTTTGGCTAAAATGCATAGTTAAAAAATTAATTACATTTTTTGTTTTAACAGACTTGGCATACGAAGAAAATCAAATGGGTTTGTTTTTAAAAAAATCGGGGAACAAAGATCAAACCAAAGCTGGTGAAATGATGCAAATTTTAGGAAGTTGCATGGCACAATCGGGACAAGAAAGACTTGGGTTACGTACGCCTTTGGCTAGATTACATCAGGTGAATAAAAACAACTATAGTCAAAATTGTATAATACAATTGAACAGAAATTATAAAAAACACTAAGATATACTAAAAAAAATTAACTTAAATGTTTTTGAAGTAAAAATCATATATTCATATTATACATATTGCATACTTGATACGAAAAACAAATGATTCGGAATATATATCTGTGAGTTATTAATTTTATTATATTCGACATTAGGTTTCTTGTATACAAATAAATTCTTTGCCAATTTAAATTGAAAGTCTCAATTCCTTCTTACCACTTTATTATGCCGGATGCAAGATGATCACAATTCCTTAAAGTCTCTCTTATCCAACTCTTCATGACTTCATGTGCTCCTAAACTTATTTCTAGTATACATTTCAGAGAGTTCCTGGGTTTCAGGAATTTTCAGGGTTAATTTCAAAATTCATCCGAGATCACTCTCCTTTTTCCGTACCAGCCCTCATCACTTGTATGGACACAGACCGAATTCGTATCGTTGATTGTACGTATTGATTCAACCGATATATATCAAATATATTATATATTTTGTCCCAAATTTTTCTTCCTCTTTACCATTCAATATCACTTGGTTCGTATTGTAATATTTTTATTGTTTTATTGTATAAATGTGATTTTTTATTAATTTTTTTAGTTACATGTTATGTCTACTCTTCTATTAGTAAAAGTATATATATATCTCATGGCGTTAAGTTTAAAAATAAATAATGTGTCATTCATGTGTGTAATTTAGGAAATTGAAACGTTTTGCTTGAGAGCCGTGGAAGATACGCGAGACGATGTGAAACGGATGGAAAACACTCGAACAGATTACAGGGCTGCGTTAAATTGGATGAAAGACGTTTCCCAAGAATTGGACCCGGACACTAACTCGCAATTGGACAAATTCAAAAACGTGCAGACCAAGGTGAAAAATTCAAAACAACAGTTTGATCACCATAAGTTGGTTTGCTTGCAAAAAGTCGACTTGCTGGCAGCCGCGCGTTGCAACATGTTTTCCCACGTTCTCATTTTCTACCAACAAAGCTTACAACGGTTTGCTGAATCCGTGGCAGCATCGTTTGAAAACGCGACCAAAGATTTTAAACGTGAGTGAAATTTTTAAGCTTCTAAAATTCATGTTGCTCCGATAGGCGATAAGCAAAAGTGTGATTCCGTCCATTCACGCATATAAATGTATCCACCACGGTTTTAATATCCCTACCGGTTATCATATATTATTATGATCAGAGTACCTACTTTTCATGCTTAAATATATTATTAAACTCGTCTGTACAATGTATGTTTTTATATATATATAGAGTACCAGCAGTATGATTTTAAAATGATCAAAGAGTTGCGAACTGATTCAGTGAAGTCCAAGACAGATGATAACAGTAATGATTCAAGGTGAAGTCTATAAATATTTTCTATAACATATTATTTTGAGTTTTTCTATTAGAATATTCTAATTCTTAATTAGTTCGTATACGGAATTGGGTATTGAAGCTACTTGTGACCAAAGCGAAGAAAGTAATGAGTCTGCTTTGCTATCATTGTTCGACGGAAACGACGGTTTTGGAAATTTCTTGTCAAATCCTTATGAATGTAATCAGGAAGAAAAGGATTCAGAAATGAAACAATACACAACAGGAGATGAATTTTTGCCGTCTCAACTGTTGTCGGATCTATTATTTGGATCATCAGAATCTACTGCTAAAGTGAGTTAAAAATGTTCATATAGTTAAATATGTTTAAGACTAAATCCTTGTGGGCAACAACTTTTTGAACACTATAAATTAGTAATTACCTTCTATCAATATTATGATATCATATAAAGTTTCATTCGAGTGAAATAATCTATGTCCAACTGTATCGAATAGCACTGTGGAACAAATTATATTCGGTTGACAGAGGAATATTTTTATTTAAGAATTTGTCTCTTTACGTAGTCCTATTTTTTTTTTTAAATTGCATATTTTTGATGTATGAGTATATAGTTAATAAACACCAGTTATAATAAAATAATAAACTCCAACTTCAGTATCTCACAGCTTAAAGCGTAACGTCTTATTATTCAATTTATTGACATTATAGTTAAATTTATGAATTCACCTTGGAAGTTAAAATTAAGAAATACTTAAGTCTCAAATTGTTTTTCAAATCACTTCCATAACACGCATTATTTGCTACTCGAGTACTGCATGAGTCTATATATTAACACTTAACAGGAAAAAATCTTTGATTACACAAAAGCATAATTACTCCTTTATTTCTTCAATTATTGACAAAATTAATCACATGAACGTGGGCATTAACAATTGAATCACAATTGATAAATGATTCATAATATTTTTTCTTACTAGACGCACAGGATCTTCATTCCCACATTTTTTCCTTCCTACTTCGCTTGTATTCGTAAAATGTTCGATATTCTATATTATAATTTATAGCATATCATCTTTTATTTAATAACATTAAAATAAAAATAATTATTAATTACACTTGTGTGTATATTACAGAAATCAGCCGTTCCGTCGAATGATTGGTCAGACATTTTTGCCGATCTCGATCCACTGAACGATTCAGGATTAGCTTTGAAACGAGAACCATTGGATCTGCTTTAAGCCTACAACAGTATTACTGTTTTTTTTTTTTAGTTAATTAAATTTATGATACTAGATACATATTTACGTCGGTAAATCAATTATATGATTATATATATGTTTGTACAAAGCTACTTTTTATACTCTATATTTGGTACATGTTAAAAAAATATGCATTAATGGTATGTGCGTTATCGAAATGAAAGAAAAAACTGATACATATGAGTAGAAATTATATTAAAGTATATTGATTCATTGCAAAATTATATTTTTAGAAATTTCTAAATACATAAAATTCTTTAATACTGTTTTGGAATATTTTCGTTGTACATCTAATAAATTACCAGTCAGCTTACTTCTAAAATACCTACTTATACTTTCAATTTCAAAAACGTATGGGTTGTATTTTAATTTTATTAAACATCACTAGAGAATAGAAATAGGTACTGAATAAACTTATATTTTACTGAACCAATAACAATGGATTTTATTTTTAATTGAATTATCGTTAGTTACGTTAAAATGTATACCGTGCTTATTATTTTCAATTTTGTCATTGATATATGAAATGAAAATGTTTATATGTACGTATAAAATGAATCGCATTCCGTTAAATATTAATGTGTATAATATAATATATTAATGTGCATCAAGCACAGTACGTCACTCAAGAAATGCACATAACCAATGATAATATTTTAAAACAAAATCTTCAATTTTGCCAAATTGATAAAATTCATAATATATATAAACAGAAATAAAATTATAAACGTCAAATTACTATTGCATAAAAAGGGTTTTTAGTTTTTACAGTTCATTTACATTAAAATTATCATTTGTCGTTTGTACATTAATTACATACTTACAATATTTATACAAATCGAAAGTCAAACTACTTAGAGAGTGAACATATTAAAAATATTACAATATTAATTTAGCAATGATTGTTGTTGAATTTCGCGTATTTTCTTACAAAAGACAATATATCTATACAAACATGTCATTATTTGAAAGCAACGACTGTAGCATGTGAAAAAATCATTTATTACAGCTGTATAAATTATATATATTTGTATATTAAATATACATATAATAGGTTTTATCATTCTATAATATTGCCGTCCTTTTTATTTACTTACCAAGACCCAAGACTGAAAAGGAATCGCTTATCAATCACTCATGAGGAGACTGCGGATTATGCAGTATATAATCAATTTCAGTTGCATTGGAACATTTGTAATATTTTTTAGTTAACAACGGATTTATGTTTCGTATATTGAATATTGATTATGATATTTTCGTAATGTAAAATACATTAAACGTTAGATGCGACCGATGGTACTAATAAATAATATAAAATACATCATGCTAAGAATATTCGACTCAATTTTTGTTATTATATTCAAATAAAGTATGTTATATATTAATGTACTAACCTAATATTTTATTTGATGTGAGATATTATTTTTGATAACATTTAAACTAAAATTATGCGTTACTTACTCTTACACCTATTCTATTTAAATATATAATAAATGCTAATGTATAAATAGTAGTTGTTTAATGTCGCATGTCCTATAGGTTTCAAAAAAACTTTAACACGTTCTTCGTAAGAAATAGCGTCTTTCACGGCAAAGTGTAAAATAGTGTGTACACTGTACTACACTTACGGGCCACGGCCACTTCTGCAGACAATTAATGCTTGTATCCTGAAAGCAACAATGAATACAATTAATTTCAGATCATAACGTATGTCCTTAAGTTCAATTTTAAAATCGTTTTGTTAAAATTATATTTTCGAAAATGTTTACAACTCATCAATGTGTTTAGATGATTATATAATAATGCTCCTTAATTTGTTAGAAATAATTCAATGCACAAGGATCTTAAAATTATCTCGCTTACATAAGAATTCGTTTTTGCACTAAACTTGTAACGTACAGTGTTCACAAGTTCCTAGAAAAATTGTATTTTTATCACAAATCGTAAAAACAGAATACATACATATTATCATTGATTAATGATTATAAATTAAGATTAAATATCAATGATATTATTATATTGTATAAATATATACTTAAATTATATACTTGGATTGTCTATACACTTCGTCGTCTAAAAAATGTTTAATTGTAACTTGAACGGTGCAAATTATTTGGTATTCTACAAAAACAATGATAAATGTTAATAATGACTACGATAGTCATTTTGCAAGGTTGAACCACAAAGAATAATAATACTATTGTAAAATTTCGGATTCTTATGCGTAATATCAAAGCGCAAACTGCAAAATGTGTTTATAATTAACGGAGGGTTAGACGGATAAAATATTTTTTTGAAATTATCAACAATGATTGATTTTTATAAAACGCTTGCAAAAATACTTATATGTGGTGATATACACCACTAACTATATGACTATATGTATATCATTGCTTCAAAGTTCTACTTGGAAATTATATATACTACAGAATTATTTACGAATATAAAACTAAGATGTTAAGATGATGTTATCAAGTTTTTTGTTGACTCTTGTCTCTGACCATGACCTATAGTATGAGTGGACTGATATATGATCGAAAGTCCCACCAATTTCATGATAATAGTTATTATTCAGGGAACTATACGTCTATGCTCTGCATAGTATATTATTAATATCGAGTTTCAATCAACAGACGCAGGACTTCATACACGCACTGCAGCAATGCTAATTACACGTCTTCCTAATATAACAAAAATAATATATATATATATATATTTAATATTCTTTTTTTCAACAAATTTTAATCGAATTTCATTACTATAAATTATTGTACAGAATGGTTTTAACATTGACTTTATGATGCATGCGCTGCGTATATTTCGAAAAAAAAATAAAAACCTTTATTTAACTCCTATATAGATATATCTACAGCTACCCTATAATCACTACCCTGTTATATCGATGTAACAAAAAAAATTAAATGGTTGCTTCCATGACAACATTAGGTAAACACATTGGTGTTGCGCAAGAACTGCAGAAAGTGGTGTGCATATGTAATACTCGCAGAAAGATTAAACGTTTTGACCACAACTTAAATGTTATGATGTCAGTGTTTTATTTATGCTATTAGCCTGCAGACTGTAGTGTTCTTATAACATATTGAATAACTAAATATTGTGTTAAATATTGTGTTGACTAATGACAGAGAGAAAAAGGTATAACGAAGACACGGTGGCGGTGTGGAAACTTCCTTTGGCGGATGGTGTGCACGAAATAGAATTTGAACACGGGACAGCGACCGGCAGGAGAGTTATTAGATTGGACGGGAATGTAAGTATTGTTTTATATTATATTCGTATGCTTAGAACGGTTACCGCAACAAAATCGCACCAAGTAGAGGTTGGATTGAGAAGGGACGTTGGGGGATGGAGGTACTCTTCATTTTTTCCCATGTCATAATATAGCGTACCACTTTATTTTGTTCGGATTACTTTTTAAATTCATACATGCTTTGGAATGCAAATCGTTCAACTATACACTTAGAGTCTGTCCTTACTTTTTTTTTTTTAAATTCAACCTTTGGCACTATGGGGATATTGTTTTGTCATAGAGAAAATTCTATTTTACCATTGTTTAATTATAAAATCCGTAACATCACTTATGACATAGTCAATAAGAGAACAATTTAATTCGTATTACGTATAGATTCATAAATGAATAGCAATTAAAGTAATATACGTCTTATCAGAAACTCAACGCACATCTACCTATGTTTCTTTTGTCTAAATTGGCAGGTGTTTTGTGTATCGAATTAATAATTTTAACTATAAGCAATTTTTTGGGTAAAAAAAATATAGTTGGAAAAATCCCCTTTTCCAATCGCCACATTAATTAATACGATACGTCACATTAATTAATACGATACGCCGACAACTGCAGTCATTGTTCATGTTATACCTTCTGTTTATTAAAACCAATACATTTTGTGATCAAGCAGATAGTGAAACGAAAAGAGTGGATGTTTCGATTAGTTGGCGATGAAGTCTTTTACGTAGATAAAGTGCAATGCACCATTAAAGTCGAACCAGATGGTTTGTTTATGTACACATATGATTTATTGGTCGACGGAAAGAGCTTGGAAGACTTTTGTGAGCATTTTTCAAAAACTCGTTCAACCTGGTTAATAACTACAGCCAACGGTGTCGAAAATCGCATTATTCTCGGTAAAATAAATTCGTTTAATTACTAGCAATATTTTCACTTATTCTTAGGGCATCATTTCATGTATTGAACCATAATAATACATTTTATACAGTGTTGTCATTAACATAATATTGTCGAATTATTTGAATATTTAAATGATCAAATATTATGAATTTATGGACAGTAAGTAGATTAATTAATGAAAATCACGTCATGTAAATATAATTGGGTTTAAACTTTAAGCTATAAATATTGATATTTCAATTCATTGAATATTTGAATATTCAAATGTTCGTGTTATTATTCTCATCTCTAGCATAATAACTGTGGAGGTATTGTTTCATTTTACATTCATCCATATACGTATAGTTGGTTTAAACATTTTACTCGTCACTCTTATAGTTAAAGAACATACTCGATAGTCGATAGTCGATACTCGTCCCAGTACGTTTAACGTAGGGTGACCATTTTGAGAAAGAAAAACCGGAACAGTTACTCACTAACTCATAAAAAAAAAAAATGTATTTCAAAATATAAAATTATAAATATAATACAATCATTTTTAAAAATTTTACTACCTAAAAATAAATAATTTTATTTTTATTATTAAAGTATTTAGCAATAGGTACAAATTTTTTTACATCAATACTGATAGTAGTCTGATACCTTTTTTTTTTAACTATGTATATAAATAAGGAAAATACGATATCAGATATCAGCTATTTTCACTATTTATGAATTAATAATCTTTTTTCTACACAAATTTACTTTTTTCCTCTTGTATAAATAGATTGGAATTAAAAATAATAATGTGGAAATGACGGGATTAAAATGGGACTGTTTTCTAAAAACAAACTTTGTCAGGGCAACGGGATATGATTATCAAAAAAGGGACTCAATGCCTCTTTGTGATTAAAAAATTTAAACTTGAAATAAGCAAATTAATAAAAAGTCTGAGTTCCTATGTCAAACTATGATCAATGTTTAGCTTTACAATTTCGTATTTTCAAATGAAATACAATATTTAGTATAAAAGTAAATTATAAATGTTTTACTGTGTTTATTCAAACGAGCAAATGTGAATGATTACTGTTCATAATGAAATCTAGAGTTGAAAATATTAAGTTTGTTAATATATTAATTCGGTTTTATAGATAAAGCAACAATGGACATTTTTGTAAATGGATTTCAAATATCAGACGCAATGGTACAGTTATGATTGTTTTTATTTATAAATTATAATATATTATAATATATAGTATAGTACTATTGTATACAGTATACAAATATACTAATACTTTACAATATACCATACAATATATTATTTTTGTTAAATGTTAACAATACACATACTCTTACATATTTTTTGTTCGTACATTTTTTTAGTCTGAATTCATAGAAAATGGAACAGAAACACACTTTGTGATCAGTGATGAAGTTTTGGCAACAGTTCGCACTGAACATAGTGGTGATAAAAAAACTGGAGTCGTACATAATTTATTCGTAAATGGAAGTTTAGTTCCCGAGTTATAAATTTATAATATATAAAGAATTTTTATTTTGAAATAAAGATAAATGTTGTTGTTTAAACTTTAAACGTTTTATAAAATGCATTTTAGCATAAATATATAAATGTTGTTAATTAAATGTAGTGACACAATATTGTAATATTTAATACATTTTCTTTATCACAATATTGAAATAAGTTTGTAAGTAGGTATATTCGAGTATAACAATATGTAATATTGATTTTAAATGAATATATTGAAATAAAAGTTACCAAAAGTATTTTGAAAAAAATTGATGACATTTTTCTGAATCTATAATTATACAAACTTCTCTTAAAATCCAAAAGTCCTTGCGTATTGATGGCTGTATTTAAGTTTGTTTCAAACACATGGTTGTTGATCATCAGATTTTCTTTTTTCGAAGTGACGTAGGTACACTAGGTATAGTAGTAAAATCAGTGATGTAGCGAACGATGTTTATGGTTTAACTAATGCAAATGCTTAAACACTACCATATTATAATAATTGTGACTTAATATACAGCTGACAGATTATTATGCGTAATGAAACAATGTAATATATTTAATACCTATATTGAATAAAATTAATATATATCTAATATATATATTCAAATTTCAAGTAGGTATTCATGTTCAGCAACAGGTACCAAAAACTTTTTTTTTTAAATCTAAGTTTTCTATTAAGCTTTACCATCTAACTTTTTGGGTGTATCTATAATATAGATAACATAGATTCTATATTATATATCTGCTATTGCTAGTTACTACCACTTATCAGAAGAATTTCTTCAACTATTTCTTCTTTTGTGATTTTTGGTAGCAGAATTGTCTCGTGACATCTATTTTATTTTTATGGTTAGTACACAGTACACTAGGAGATCATTTTTAAAATGTACCTATTAATACTTTTTATTATACAAGAGTTATTTTACAAAACAAAAGAAAATATTCCACTGTTAATTATTGCTATAGTTAGTAGATACATACTACTTAAACTTACTAATTATTAATTATAGATTAGGTACTAAATAACTAAATAAAAATTTAACTTTGTATGAAATATTGTGAAAGTTTTACAATTTGCCTTAACAGAATATAAAAAAATGTTTCAGTTAATAATTAGTAATATATGTGATAAAAACAGTAAAGCGATTCAACATTCGTAATAGTTTTTCAATTAATACCATTTAATTTATTATGCACTATATTATAAAATCAAATAATACATGTGATTTTTATGTACTTATTTTATTTTTATTACTTATTTCTTGAGGGTCTTACTGAAGAAAATTTAATATACGATGATAAGTGATTACAATCATAATCATGAGCCTGAAGTGATTGTTTAGAGTTTGTACAAATAAAGCAAATGATTTTTAAAAGATGTGTAGAAGAATGTACAACATATAGTATGATTTTTCAAGAAAAAATGAGAAGTAAATTACTTTTTCTATTCATTGGACATTAACTATGGATTAGAAGCTGTACCTTGTATTTTAATATATCTTTAAGGACTCTAATAAGAGGACTCACTATACTTGTTGTATTAGTTATATCTATATGATTGTTCAGAAGACAAGTTTTAGAGAATAGACTGGAATACTTCACTATATTAAGAAGTATCAAGTATGGAAAGGACAAGGGCTGCTGGTCTACCCAAAATACCACAAAATTTCTGGTTGAATATTCTGGATATTTGGTAGATGATCGTTACAGCCATCTTTTCAGAATTAGTAATAGCACATCAATGGTCAGATGTTTTGTGATGGGTGTTCCTAATGCTGGATGAGCAGCAATATTTATATATATATATATATATATATATCTATCACTAGAAAAGTAATCAAACCTTATTGTTTTTCAACAATGTCAGGAGTATTAAAGGATATAGAAATATAGATTAGATATAGAATTATAGATTTACTTTAATGTAAATCCATTAATCCAAGTACCCATACATACATACATACATACATACATACATACATACAATATACATACATTCATATATATTTATTTAATCAATTTTTCTAGCCTGTGTATCTGTTCATGAACTACATATAGATGCCACAAACTCCAGCAACTGAACAAATATACAAGTATATGAAGGTGACATTGCACTGCATACTATGTTCAATATGTTGAAGCTCTGACACTTTTGCCAGCCATTAGTGTGGCTGAAGGTTTTCTGGTGGTTGTCACCAAAGCTGGGCATTCTTCAAATATTGTTCAAATATACATTACATATTCACGTAGCCAGTGGATGGAACGTGACTTGTGAGTAACCATATAATATTTAGTTTTGACTAAAAATTTTATTTTTAAATCATATTAAATTATTATTATTAATTTATTAATTAAAATCTGACCTTAAAGTTTTCAATCTTTATCTGGTATATTTATAGGTAACAGAAAATATAACAACCAATTTTTTGATGCATGATATGCTAAAAAGAACTAATAACGACCAAGACATATTTCAAGTCATCTTAACAGCAATTCATATGGCTCATGTCCTGGTATTTGGCACTTCATCAATCATCATTTAAAATAATATAAGCAACCAATACATACATTTAATATTTATATCATTAAAAAAAAAATCTTTTAATCTTTTGAACTTTTATAAGTGATTAATTATTAGTTCATAATTATCATTATTATGATGCTAGCCCAAAAAAATATTTTAAAAATAAAACATTTTTGTTTTTTATTTATTTGTAAGTTATAAAAACACTTAATAAAACTTTAAAGATCCATAGTTTATCTACTTTATAAAATAAACAAATACACGTTCAAATTATCAAATTTTACCTAGCTTTTAAAATATTATACTTAATAATCTATTTTTTTGATATTTAATTGTTCAGTGCCTTTCATGAATTAAAATATATCTTAATTTGCAATGCCTTTTCATATCAATTATCATATTTGGCATTCCTTAGCTTACATTGTTCATTACTTTCATCTATTGGAGTTTGGAAATGTAATCAATAAGTTCGCTTGAAAAAAAAAAAGTATATACCTACTTCATTCAATAATTTATTAATATAAATTATAATCATTTACTATCTAATATCTTCAAACAACTTAAATGACTCATTTGTTATTATTCATTACATTTTATTTATTATACAATTAATAAATCTATAAGATAAAACCCATCTCCCAGGACAGACTATAACAGTTTCCTTACCAAATTTAAATTAATATTAACACATTTACTTTTAGTAATTCTATTTTTTATACTGATTAAAATGGGAAGAAAAAAATGAACGGTAATTAGATTGAAATTGTTATAAAAATTTGAATTGCTGTACTAGAAAATCATTAAATTATATTTGTAGTATTAAATATGATATTGTAATAATACAAATGTTAGCAATAACATTTATTTTCATAATTTTCCTTTGGATCCTTTGCTTAAAGAAAACTGTTTAAAATTAACTATATTTTTTTATATTTTTTACAATGCAAATAAAAGTAAATCTTGATACTAATATTTTATTACCTATACAATAAGTTTAAGTATAATATTTAAAAAAAAATGTAGGGGTTATATTTTTGGAAATACCTCAATAACATTGAGTAAAGTTAAGAGGGCTTTATTTCTATCTGTAAATTGGAAAATTTGATTACAAGATTCCACGGAGAATACTTTCGAGGAAATACAAATAATAAATACAATTGTGAAGCAAGTTTATAATGAATATGAAGGACATTTTTCTTTTCTCGAAGAAGTTCTGAAATATTAAATTCATATAAGAACATTTATCCCTGTAAGCGCAATTTATATTAACACATATAAAAGTATACAGACGACAGACACGAAAAAAAGAAAGAAAAAATTGGGTAGTATCAACATCATAAAATTCGTACATAAATCAAGATGAACAATAAATATTATACAATATATACCAAACCACAAGTATCAATCTATGAATATATATATATATATATATATATATTTCATCTATTAAATACCAACATGTTACAAATTACAATATTAATTTATGAAATGAAGTTTAGGAAATGATAAGACTAATTTATCCCGCAATTTTTTTAAAAAAAAATCAAAAATTCATAGATACTATTGTCCATGATTATTAGTTAAGGTAGATTTCACCGGGAGCACTCTTGCAACAATAACGGTAAGCCCCTTCCATTTCATTTACTTTATAATGTTTCTCTGCACTTTTCGAATTTCCAGGCGGTTTAAAATTTGTTTACGGAGTGCTGATTGCTGACTGCTGATAGTTATTACTCAATAGTGTATTATATTTAGTTTCGCAGCTTGCGGTCTCGTAATTTTTATACCTTTTTTTATTGTTATCGTAAAATTTATAATACCGTGTAAATCCATAATCGGCATAATCACGTGTTGTTGATATTTGAATTTTCAGTTTTCACTGAAGACTGAACTTTTTTTTGAGATTTTACTAAACTATTTCAAATTTTAACCATGAGGGAAATCGTGCATGTTCAAGCCGGCCAGTGCGGAAATCAAATCGGAGCCAAGGTAATATAATATTTTCTCGCAATCGCATTCCTTTAAACTAGCGATCAGCCGATTTTCTTCAAACATGGCGGCGTATACGAACTGGTTGTCGTTTTTGTCATTATCTTTTCAAATATTTACTTCACTGCCCCGCAAACTCGGTCTCAATCCTCTCACTCGATTATTTCCATGATTATGAGTTTGACATCTTCAGGGATTTTTTCTTATTATTATTTTATTTTTTTTTTTTCGTAGAATGGATTAAATTTGATAAAAACTTCATCTTAATTCCTTTTAATTGATGCATTTTGTAGCTATCGTCATTTAAATACGGTCACGTATTTGTGTCTTAAAAGATAGTAGTTCATTTTACTTTTGTATTGTGTTTTACCTCAGTTTTTACTGATTATACCACACATATGCAACACTGGCTATCCTATTTTGAACGTATATTAATTTTTTATTAATAATTTTGATTTAAAGAAGATAATAGTTAATAATTAAAATTTTATTAGTATCTACTAATTTTATTAGCATTTAAATGTACAGCCTCAAACCAAACTAATAATAGTATGTCATCACTTTCAGTCAAAAAAGGCTTCTTTAGTATTTTATATTGTTATGTAATACCTATATAAATTAAAATGAGAAATAGGAAATCTTAATTGAGAAATATTATGCTCAATTCTTATACAATTATAAAATACTTATTAATCGCCAAATAAAATATTTTGTTATACCAACAAAAACTGGTACAAACACAGCAGACCAAATTTTTTACTTGATGATAATATGCTTTCTATCTAAAATTGTTTATTTATATTATAATTAATAATATATTGAAAATCATGATAATGAAATGATTATTTCAAGTTTTAATTAAAAAGAAAATAGATAGTATTTGAAAAAAATTATATTTTATCTAAACCTTTACGCTAGAAAATATTCAATTATAAAAATAAGAACTACAGAGTTCCAAAAATATTATGTAATTGAAAATGGGAAGTTGGTAGGTATGGTAAATAATTTGTTTTTTGGAAAAATCGAATTCATATTTTTTTGAATCAAATAATCCCATACCTATAATTTAAAAAAATTTACAACTAGTTATTTTATGTTATAGTATCACTAATATAATCAAGCACACATGCATTGTAGAAAAAGTCTGTGAACATACGGAAATACTAGATATGGAACTACATAAAGATTTTATTTGGTAATTCACATACTAAACTCAATTTTGCTCGGTTGGTCACATATTTAACGAATATAGACACATTTTGCAGCTAATGAAAATTGTGTGTTTTTGTAATAAAGAGAAAGTATTAAAAAAAGAATTTTATAAAGATTTAGTGATTTTAACTCGTTTTAGACTAAATTTTACAAAAGAAATAGTACATTTAGATGGAAATGAACATTATCATTGGATCATGTGATTTTAGTTTTTACAAATATATATTATATTTCAATAAGTATAGAACTTCATTAAGTGAAAAATGGTAAATAACCTTGCAATTGTCAAGTCTTTACACTATTTGATCAGTGTTGTTATCTGATGCATGTATTCTCCTCATAGTTTTTTAATAAAAATAATATTAAATAATGAATATTGCCAGTGTTAAAAAAAAAAACAGATGAAATCATTTTAAGTATTAAACAATCATCTGATCAACATAATATACGGAAGAGAATGCAAAGTTTTCTTACCTAATACTGAATAATATTATTCAACAAATAAAATTAATTGTAATTTGGTATCCTATTAACAATACCTAATATATATAATTTTTAAACTGTCTTTAAATATTTTTAAAACCTACAATAAGCTTTCTTAATTTTTGAATTAATTAATATTAATCAGCATTATATTCTGTACATGAATTTAGTGGCTTTATTAATAACAATTCTTGATTATTTTTTTTAATTTTCAGTTCTGGGAAGTCATTTCTGATGAACATGGTATCGATCCAACTGGCTCATATTACGGAGACTCTGATCTTCAATTGGAACGTATTAATGTATACTACACTGAAGCTCCAGGTATTTATCAAAACTAAATACCTACTGAATTACCTATGTTTTATTTGGTCTTGTCAACTTCCTTTTTAAAATAAAATATAAATATTCACCTTGCTAAAATTATTTTGTATAGGTAAAAAGTATGTACCCCGAGCTATTTTGGTTGACTTAGAACCTGGTACCATGGATTCTATCAGATCTGGACCTTATGGACAGATATTTAGACCAGACAATTTTGTATTTGGACAATCTGGAGCTGGAAACAATTGGGCTAAAGGTCATTACACAGAGGGCGCAGAACTTGTAGATTCAGTATTAGATGTCGTAAGGTATGTGTTTTAGTAACAGATTTTCTAATTTTAGACCTTTATTCATTTATTTTATTAAAAGTCAAGTATAAAACTATAAATATATATTTAAATGTATATTAATTTATGTAATTTGAAGAACCAAACATTTTTCAATTGATAAAATGTATTAATTTTCAATAATAGGTACCACTTTAATATTGTATTTATATTATGGGGTTTTTTTTTTTATCATATTATTCTTATTAAATCAAATATAATTAAATAATTGAAAACATTAAAAAATGTTTTAATTTCATAAACCACTTTTTGAATTTTTTTTTAACTAAAACTAAATATTAAATTATTTTTTAAAACTTCAGTAAAGCAATACTTTAATAATTCAGTATTTTTTCAGGAAAGAAGCTGAAAGTTGCGATTGCCTTCAAGGTTTCCAACTGACACATTCCTTGGGTGGTGGAACTGGTTCTGGTATGGGAACCTTGTTGATTTCCAAAATCAGAGAAGAATACCCTGATAGAATAATGAACACATACTCTGTTGTACCTTCTCCCAAAGTTTCTGACACAGTAGTAGAACCCTACAATGCCACCCTATCAGTTCACCAATTGGTAGAAAATACTGATGAGACCTATTGTATTGATAACGAAGCTTTATACGATATTTGCTTCCGTACCCTTAAACTAACAACACCTACATATGGTGACTTAAACCACTTGGTATCTTTGACCATGTCTGGAGTAACCACTTGTCTTAGATTCCCTGGTCAATTGAATGCTGATCTCCGTAAACTTGCCGTCAACATGGTTCCTTTCCCTAGGTTACATTTCTTCATAACTGGTTTTGCCCCTCTTACATCTCGTGGAAGTCAACAATACAGGGCTTTGTCTGTACCTGAACTTACCCAACAAATGTTTGATGCCAAAAATATGATGGCTGCATGCGATCCACGACATGGGCGCTACCTTACAGTTGCAGCTATTTTCCGTGGCCGTGTATCTATGAGAGAAGTTGATGACCAAATGATGAACATCCAAAGCAAGAACTCAAGCCACTTTGTTGAATGGATCCCTAACAATGTAAAAACTGCTGTGTGTGATATTCCACCAAGAGGTTTGAAAATGTCTGCCACATTCATTGGAAATTCCACATCCATCCAAGAACTGTTTAAGAGGATTGGTGAACAATTCAATGTTATGTTCAGGCGTAAGGCTTTCTTACATTGGTACACTGGTGAAGGTATGGACGAGATGGAATTCACTGAAGCTGAATCTAACATGAATGACTTGGTAGCTGAATACCAACAATATCAAGAAGCTACCATTGATGAGGATGGTGATTTTGATGATGAAGAAGAACAAGAAGTTGATGATAACTAGACTTATTTAAAAAAAAAATTAGCTTTATTTTTAATTACTGTTTAAAACTAATTTTTTTTTGCATTTTGAACTTAATGCTAAATCATTTCATAATGATAGACTTCTTAGTTTATTTTGAATTATTATTTTTGAACGTAATAGCTTAAAATTAACTTTTGTTTTTAAAGCTTATAAAAATGATTTGTTAATATAGTAATCGATATATTTTAAACCTTCTTCTTCATTTTTTTAAAACAAATAATCGATAAATTAATTGACATTGAAATTCATTTTTTATTTGTTAATCTTTATTGTTTATATGTTTCTTTGTTTTAAAAACATATCATTATTTAGACAGGGAATACAAACAACTTTCTTAGTTTTTTTTTTTTTACATAATTTGACATCATATTTACATATGTGCTGTAGTAAATCATTAATAATTCTAATGTAAATGCTTAGGTATCTAAAGTAATTATTCCATTTGTTTGGATAACTAGATATTTTTAAATAATTATTTATTTATTGATTAATAAATATTACTTAAATAATAATATAATCCCACACTAATATAGAATAATATGATATAGTAATTTACATAAACATAACAATAGTATAAATAAATGAGCACATTAAAAATAAAGTGCAGTAATATAAGCTTAAAGAGAAATTACATACAGTAGAATACTTAATTTAATGATAGATTTAATCAAAATTATTAATATCTGCAATCATTAAAAGATTAGCAAAAGAATTTAACATATAATTTTTTTCTGAATAAGCTGGATAAAATGTTTAAGGATTTCTGGGATTAAAGAAATTGATTTTAAACTTGATAAAACAGAGTTACAGTTGAACTATCTAGAAATAAATTTATAAAGAAATGTGGAAAGAAAATGAGACGTCTTTAAGGAGAATAAGATTTCAGTCAATTAAAATATTACCATAAGAACCATATCCATATGTAATTGATGTCCTATGTATGTAGCATTTAAATTACATGAAGTACAAGCAATTATTTTGTATAGATTCAATAATTTTATTTTGCTAATTAATGTTAATTTTAATTCAGATTAGTGGACAATATTTAAAATTAAAAAGAAGATGGTAGTGTTACAGTGATAATATCACTATACAGTGACAGTTACAGTTACAGTGGGTAACTTCTTGTCTCATGTAAGTCATGTTATTATGCCTTGTATATATTACGCATCTATGCTTATTGTAAATACCATTACAAATTGCATATATTCAAATAAGTTAAAAAATAAAAAAACACTACATTTAGAAGACTGAAAATTGAGATATTTAACGAATTGAAAACAGCCAGATAAAAAAGAGAAGCCAGGAAAACAAAAGATTAGAAAACCAAAAAGAGTGCTATTTAAATAACAATATTTCAAGGTTAACTCAATTAAAATCTTTGGAAACGTCCGTGTGTATAATAATATCTGTTTGTGCATTAGAAAAAAATTAAATTTTTCAATAAAGAAAAATTAGGTAACATGCTGAGCGTTTAAAAGTTATTCGTTATTCTTATACTTAAACTGTACTTACTTACATACATAAATATATTATTTAAAATCAATCAAGTTATGTTATATTTGTATAAATATTCGTAATATGAAATAGCTGAAGTAGGAACATGAATTTTAGATTCGACTCTGAACAGAGTGATGAATGTATTGATTTTACAACGATGTATTTTTTTTTTTTGTGTGTGTGTGTTACTAAATGCCTTTTGGAGTACCTAGTAAAAATGTTTCGATTTTCTTATACAGCATTTTAAAAAGAAATCGGCTGGGACAAAATACTTAAAATTTAATAAAAGATTCCACAGAAGTTGTTCTTACTGCCATTCAAAAATTATTGAAATACATAGGCACAATTATTTTTTATAAGCAATAAAAGTGCAAATATTGCAAATATATAATAATATATTATATATAACTATTCTAGATTTACAAATTATCTCCGTTCAGAATCGTTTTTTGTATGCCATGATACCTGGCATTATATTCAGATGTAATACATCCATTTTAATAACCTATCCTATTAACAAGGTTCACTCCCAGTACTCCACCCTCTACTGTACACAGGAGCGCAATTTCAGTGCAAAAACTGGGGGTGCTGAAGCCCCTCTAAATTCTTTTTATGTTATCTTATTATCTTATACTTATGGATACTTGTAATTCATACAATGGTAATTCAATAATTACATATTTAATATTGACTAGGTATGTAAAGCGTAAAATAAGTGTATTATTCAAATAAAAATTAATTAATAAGCGCAATAACTAATACATGAACATTTATTTTTATACTATTATTTTATTTCATAGTAACTATGTAATACAATACAATATTGTATATCGTAAAGAACTTGATGAATAAAATAGAATATTGATATAAATAAAGTGATACATATTATAGGTAGTGAACAGTTCACTCAAACATTATTCTCCTTTCAGTTTTAGAAAAAATATTTATCAGTTATCACTTCATTAATATCAATTGTATTTAAGTCCTTTTCTATATACAATATTGACAAATCTGTCAATCTCTCTTGACCCATTGATACTTTAAGCCAAGTTTTTATTTTTCTTAAGGCTGAAAATGATCGTTCACAAGTAGCAAATGTATCAAATGTATAGGAACTTCAAACCTACAACTATAATACATTCAGTCCACCTGGATATTCATCATCAAATAGCTCTTATTAAATAATTATAACTACTTATTTTAAATACTTATTTAATAAATTATAATAATAATAATTATATAAATTTGTTTTGTACGTACTTCAGTTTAAAGTTTCAACAATAAATATTTCTAATACATATTATAATTATAGTATTATTATTCGAACTTACCTTAAGGTAATTAACAATTTTTCAGCAGGAGCTATACTTTTACGGAAATTTGTGTCTTGTGATCTTATTGCCTCACCAATTTGATGTAATATATAGTCTAAGGTAGTTGAACTCATGCGAGTGAAATTTTTAAATTTCAACTCATCTTTACGCAATTCATCCAAAAAATTAAAAATTGTATTATTTTCTGTACGTTTTTTATTTATTTCATGCACCCAAATTTTACGTTTACGTTTATTTCCATTTATTTCACTAATTGAGACAAAAGCGATATAACAACGTCATCTTCGTCAGAACTCATCTTGACGACAGGTGTAAAAAATGTTTTGTTCGGTTTTGTTTTGTCAGTGTGAACGGAATTTATTCCGAGCTGTTTGAAACAAGATGTTTCGAGCAGCTTGGATCAGTTTTGCTTTTTTGGTGTTCGCCCGGCCTAATAGTACATTGAATTTTGTGTTTTGTCACAATGCAAATGCGCCCAGCGTTTTCGCCGAACGGCCGTCTGGGTGAGTGTTATCGCCACCGCTACGGTATTTACGTCAACATCATCAAATAATCTAAATTTAAATTGTTCACTTTGATTTTCATATTTTTATTACCGTCTGCATACAGTATACACAAACGTTTCATTAATGATTTAACGATTAAATGAAGTAGTACAAAAAAAAAAAAAATGTTTTTCTACACATGCCGACTGGGGACTATTAAAATCTAAATTAATATGAAAAATTTTGGGGGTGCTAATTTTAAAATTAGGGTTGCTAAGCACACCCTAGCCCCCCAAATTGCGCCTATGATACAGTCTGTACAACATAGCGAGTCCCCGTCCGGCTCTTTTTTAAATTATAATAATGATACCAATATATAATATCGAACAATAGGTACACAATATACTCACTCAACTTTTTTCATAAAATATATTTCAACATAAATAAATAAAGTATTAATAAAATGTAGTTCGTAGTTACACGGTTATATTATATTATGATACATAATAAATAGATTTATTACAATTTAATAGTAGGTCAGTTGTCAGTAGGTGTATTGGATTATAAAAATGTGTAGTAAGTACTTACTTTTAAGTCTTAAGTTATCAAACGAATAAAATAGGTACTTATTATATTTAAACATTTTAAAAAAAAATTATCAAACTATTCAGAGTTCATAATCACACAAACTCCTCTTAAAATCCAAAAGCTTTTGTGTATCAACGTGTTTAAATTAGCTTCGAACACACAGTTGTTGCCTATTGGATTACCTCGTTTCGATGTAACGTACACTGGTATGGCGATCGAACTTTTCGGTAATTTTAGTAAACGCGTCTCTATCGGAACAATAGCCAAAATTGGCAACTTTTCGGGCGGAATATTAGACGTACATTCGGTCAAACACTGTCTGTTTACGTCCCAAATTGCGCCCTCCAAATACAATCCGGTGATGTAACATCCCTGAAAACGAAACACATTGTAATCTGCTGTGGTGTAATGCAGTGCTATAATTATACATATTGGTTTTTTTTGTGTTGTTTAACACAGTTTATAAAAATTAAAAGAATTGTATTATTTGAAGTTGAAAATTGTTGCTAGTCCGTAGTCCGAACTTAAATGTACTTGTACCGTTATACCTACATTGTTTGTATACACGATTGAGTCTTGGGATGAAAACTATAATTACACAATTGGCTATTAATATATAGGTAATATTTATGAACATTTATGAATAGAACCAGACTGGCTCCAATGTAGCTCCTTTTCTATTTCCAATTTTTTGGTTAATTATGTCAATCACTTCAAAAACCAGAACATTATTTGCTACAACTTTAAACTGGTAGGTACTTTTCTAGTTCGCATTACAAACTTTCATGACTTAAGACGTTAAAACAGTTTTTTGAACAGCACATATTGTTTTAGAGATTTTACCATATTTATTTGTTACGTTATTAAAATCAATTCAATTTCAAAGTAAAAATGATATAATAGCACGAACACATAATATGTGTGTTTCGAATTTCGATCGGGTGGATCACCGGGCGTCGGCCATAGAGTACTCTCTGGCATCGTCACCTAATCTTATATATTCTATATTTATAATAAAATATTTTTAATTTTCCTAGGTAAATTTTGTTTTCTTTATTATTATTCATGGACCAATATATACTATATACAATATAATACTATATATTCAATAGCTTATTAAAAATTTTCATATTGAACAAATCATAAAATGAAAAAATAAAGAAAAAACAACATTTTACTATTCGGATGAGTAACCACATAATTTTAGCAGTATTGCAGACTGCAGTACATGATGCCTACACACGTATTATGCTAGTATGTTACCCACGTGTTTAACACCCTACAGTTACTCTAAACTAAAAACCTACAAACCAAAAACCCATAGGTATAGAGAGCTATAGTCGTCGGGCTCTTCATAAACAAAAATAAATAAAATATATCTAGCTGACTTGCAGGTTATATATTTATACGTATACCATTAATTTATAGGGCTTAATCCAAAAATGTTAGCGCCTATGAGTAGTTATAATAAATAATAACTTATAAAAGCAACTGCCTGCAGTATTAGACCGATAAACACTGAACTAAACATTTTTGAATATTAATATAATTGTACACTTACAGCGTCTGGTTCTCTTTGGACGTCGCTTTCACAGGTCCATTGTGTTACAGACGTATAAAATGTGCAATGCTCTATTGACCAGCCATATTTTCTACACGCTAATTGTATTAAAGACGTGAGGTATGATTTCGGTGCGTGTAACCCCGACAGCCACATAACCAAGGGTTCTCTAATTTGACTCTAGAGATTCGCACAAGGAATTATAAATTATAATAATGCTATAACTTAAAATGAAATGTTTAACTTTAAAGTTGATCTGATTTACGTATAGAATCAGGTATATGATACTTTTATTCTATTATGTACTGAGTACTGACCCAATTCGAATATTGTAGTGCGCGCTTCTTAAGGTGTTTTATAAAACGTCCTAACGTTTTAACTGTCTGTGGTGAAAATTTGATCCAACAAACTGGGAGGCGCCCAGCGTACAGGCATGTTGAGACATCTTCTAACATTGAATTCATTTCTACGGTACCCAGAAACACCTATAAAAGTAAGATAAAATATTACACCAAATGTCCAAATGTTATATCCACATTTTATTATTTATTATAGTATATTTTCGCCTCGCAATCTAATTATATAAAATATTATGACTTCTGATTAAAATAAATCTTTGAATTATTGTGTAAATGTGTAATTTAGTTTTAAAATACGAGGGCGCATATATTTGAAAAAAAAAATTTTTTACTAACAATATTTAAATAGTAGGGTCGTAGGAAATATGCGTAGGCTTATTAAATAAAGAAGCTGAGGTAGCGTTTTGTAATATTATATTTAAGGTCGCCAGGATGTCGAAACCAGGGGAGAGTTCAGTGTTCCTGGTCGAAGTGTATACATGTGTAGGAGTACGACGGGTTGAGACACATTAGATAATTTTGTATTAGTTTGTTTATTATAAAAATAAAATGTTTTTTGTTCGTGTAAATTCATGAATTTGTTTTAATTTGAGTAGTTTCAATACCTTGTGGCTTGTTGTTTATTCTGATTCCGATATTAAACGGGTAAATTATGTTAAGAACCTGATAAGATGGGACGTCCCCCCCCTCTATGTATGTTGATAGGTGCTGGGGAGGACGGACCATATACGAGTTAGTCACGTTGGAGTTGCACATTGGAGAGCGCCAGAGTGGTAATGCCGTGCGGACGTTCGGTTATATGTTTTTATTATATTATTGTTATTTTGTTAATATGTTAATTTGTTAATGAAAAGGTGTATAGAAAATGAATTGCTCTTAAAGTGTAGTATTTTAACAATTCTTAGTATTAGTGGATAAAGTTACAATATTGTAGTATGTAGTATCGACTGTTGAAAATCAAACTGAAATCGGTTAATTCAAGATATTTTGATTTCTCAAGTTCGGATAGAGACATATAGGTATACGATCACAAGATCAGTGTACGATAGTATTATATCTTACTATTTAAAATATTGTTTATAAATTCATTTTTATACAACACTTATAAATAAATTTAATAAACAATATGTTTTTGTTGTAATTAATTTTTGTTTGTCAAGTCCTTTTGTTGGGAATTATTTGCTGACAGTCTGTCTGGCCTCATACTGAATATATATTTAACTTTTTACCATGTCAAAATATACAAATGGTAATACTAGTCTGGTATAGACGGTTATATTGGTAAAACAATAATAATTATTATAATAATAGCAACAAATTTAAAAAAAGAAAAATGTTCAAAATAAATAAATGTAGATTTTAATGTACCTTTGAAAGTTGTGTTAGAGTGTTCCTCATTACGTTTAATAACCCATTGAATTGTTCGAGTTCTTGGAGCAAAACAATTATGTTAGGATTACTACATTTATCTCCGTAAAACGTTTTCACTTTTTTCATGTTAAATGGTTCGGGTAGTGATTTTAAAATGTCTTCGGTAATATTTTTAACAACTTCGTCCCAATCGGTACTTTTATCGTACGTTGTATTAACATTTGGATACAGTTTTATCATATCTCTCCATAGAGTATTGACTAAATTATTGTGGTATCCAAACAAAACGTTTGCGTTCAAACCACAGACTTCAGGACTTATAGACAACGGGATTTCATTAATCGCTTCTATAACTACAAACAAATATATTTAAATTAAATTAAATGTTATAATGTATGGTTATTTACACATCGAGTGTTTATTATTCTAAAATATTGAATTTTATAGACATTATCGGGAATAACTGAATTATCATACTTACTCTATCATTAATTTTTTTAATATTATATACAACATATAAACAACTTATAATCAAATACATTTTGTTGTGATGTATACAATTTATTTTTCGTTGGTCAAAAGTTGGGATCAGTCATTTAAAATTGTTAATAAATCATTTAATATTGAACCTTATATAACTCTATGATAGTTAACTTGTCAAACATGTGTTATATAAATCTCACCTTTTGAGTTGTTATAATTCTCAACATTGTTTAGTATTTTTTTTTCCATTTCCATATATTTTAATGGTTTAGAGTTACTTCTACAATTATTGTAAAAGCTAAATGGCTGGTAAGAATTGCAAATAAAATCCCCAAAATATTCTTCTACGTATGTAAAGAGAGTTCTACGATCATAGCTATCAATCACTTTTCCTCCGTATATGATTTCACCAATTAAATATTTTAAAGTGGACCAAGGAATTTCTTCATATTTTCTTTTTATTAAATAGAGAGTGATTATTTGTTGACACATTACATACTCGGAGTATTCAAAACTGTACGGTAAACTCCATCCTATTTTGTTGTACTTTGAACGTTCCTAAAATGCAATCGGTCACGATAAATTGGATTAGTTTGATTTAATTTTAATTAGGCAATAGTCGAAAATATTTTATTTGAAATTTTTACCGATAATATTCCATGAAAAAATAACGATGCATAGAGCAACGGTTCGAAAAATGGACTTGGATTTTTATCTTGTAGACTGTGTACATTACATTTTTCATAAGCATTCTGCATGCTGATTTTCATGTGATTTGACGGCTCAACGATAACTAATTATGTAATATAAACGTTAGTTTTAAAAATCAAATACATTATATGAATAAATACGTAAATAATGTAAGTTACTTTTTAGAGATCTGAGCAAAAGAGAAACGGGAAATGATTTACTCTGTAATAATGAATTTTCATTAAATACAAGCCATAATCTAAAATTTGGATCCCAATTTTCATTTGCTTTTCCTAATAAATATTCAATTTTATAAAGAAAATGTTCTGAAAAGTTACAATTTTGTACAATTAGCCAATTGCCTCGATCCATTGCTGATTGTAAAGCTAAATAAATGACCTGTTGATTACAAGTGAATACAATTAGCAAATATTTCAATATACTTATAAAAAGTAAGTAAACAAATGTAAAGAATTGGTTACTTTTTGCAAAACAATAAAACCTACATTTTCTTCGCACGTTCCTAATGAGAGAACTTTGAACGTAGGACCAGTTATATCATTTTTTTCAGCGATATTAATTAGATCTTTTCCCGGATCCGACCCGTTATTCAATATCAATACACATGGAGTTAGATTTGAAAATTTGTTGTGTATCAACTCAAGACTGGAAATGATATTATGAGTAAAAAATACATATTGCAACTATATATGATATATAGTTACAATTAAACATGTAAGCATGCTAATATATATATTATATTTTATTAAATTTTTAGACTTTTCATTTTTAAAAATACAATTACTAAAAATGTTTCTGTATTTGAATTATTGTCAAAAATAGCAAATGCTTTGAGAAAAGGAAATGAAATATATGATATTTTTATAATACATTTACTTTGTTTTTTTTTTGTTTATACAATTTTCATAATTAACTCTCATTATTGGATAAACGTAATTTTCAACAGCTTTATACACTCGATCAATTCGAAAACATCGTATTAGCATCAAAACTTCAAAGTGTTTGTTTATTTTGATAGGTATGCAGTCTTCGGTTTCTGGATATTCTGAATAATACCACTGGAGAAAAAGTTTGTTTATAGTTAACATTTGATGTTATTTAGATACGTTTAACATCGGAAAATATTAAGACAAAGAGGTGCAATAGTAAGGACGCTTAACTTTTAAGGGATTTAACAACTTAATTTAACAGGAAGTAACAACTTCATACTTAAGAGTAATTTAATTTTAATTTTATTTATAAGGCATTTTACCAATCTTATATAATATTAATATATTATTCGTGAATATTACAAACAATGTTATAACTTATAATAATATTGTATAGTTTACCTCTTTCCAAATTGCATTGTTATTTCGAATATGTTCAATCAGATTCGAAAAATGTTCAAAGTTTGTGCTCAGATTAACAACATGTTGCCAACATTTATTTGATAACCATGTAGTTGGATTTGTTACATTAACTTTTTCTGTATCTGTATTACCTTTGATAAAGAATATTAATTCAGAATCCAAAAGCTTTCCGGAATCTTTGTCTAATGTGCATGCCATTTGAAATAAAAACAATAGATTGTGTTTTTCATAAATACTGATACAACTAAATTCGAAAACATGATCCATTAATTGATTGATGATATTTGATATTCTATTCAATTCAGTTTGACCTTTTTTTGACGTATTAATTGAATTTGAAAACAATGCCACGAACGAATCGATCGAAAATTGATATAACGGATCGATAGTTTTTAATCCATAAAGAGACATGTATAGCACAGCGCCTTTTTTTGATACTGATTTGTAAATATCTCTAGAGCGATAAATAGAAGACATAGATTTAATGGATGATTCTAATTCTGTAGAACCCAAGTTTATTTTCAATTTAATGTCTTCCAGTTTATTTAAAAGTTGTGTATTGTCAATCAAAGGCTCGGTACAATTTATGATTTCTGTTAAGATCGATTTTTTAAATTCATGAAGTGTTTCCTTGTTTTGATAGATTTTTTTCAGTATTAATTCTTTTTCATCCTCGAGGTCTTTAATTTCATGTTTGACTACTAAGTTATGCAGCTGATCTTCCAATCCCTAAAACATATGATAATCAAACAAATGGTCATACAGGTCCATGTTTAAGATTAGGCAAAGATTGGAAAGAGTTTCTTTTTTTTAAATAATTTGTGATGGTTGTTTTAGTTTATGCACGAATTTTATTTCCCTACAAATTGTTGTTCACTACGAGAGAATCGGACGTTGGGGTCTTACTTGGTCTTCAAATCAACAAATTTTTGCCAGTTGATTACTTATAGTATAATTTACAATCCATAATGAAATTATGTAAATCATTAAAAATCGCAATATTACACTACTTTGATTTATAAATTACACTATTACTAATATTACTATTAACATTTAATAAACAAATTAAATGCTCATAATATACTATAACTTGTATACAATATAATAATATCTTCTAATTTAAATTTATATTACCTATATCTAATAACATTTGCTCCGAATGGTTAATAATGAAGTAAAAATAATTGGTCAGTTGTAAAGGTTCAAGGAGAAAAAATTGTACATCAAATTTTTGTGTAGTGTAATATCATAGTTATATATTATTATATCATAATTCATAATGTATATCTAAAATGCCAAAACGGGAGTTAATAATAAATGTACACTCTATTATATACACATTTTGTCGATTTCTTAATTAAATTATATTCATACCAATTTTACGGACTTGAAATATATTAATAAGAAATTAATAATACTTACTTCTCGTGTAATGGAACAATTGATTACAGTCATATTCGAGTGTATAGATGTAGTGATTTTTGGATTGGATTGTCTAGTCATCAAGTACAATCTGAAACTTTGATGATATTTACATTTTTCATCTTCAATCTCAATGTATTCTGAGTTGAATGAGTTCACTAATAATGAAATATAGTTGTATTATAACTTAGGTTCGTCAAGTATATATTATGTACATATTATAATTATTGATGTGTGATTAATGCATGTTTTAAAGATAGTTTTCACAAAACATACTTACATCGTAAATTTATACTTAATAAATTTTTTAAATCCATGTTCATGTTTTCAAAATCAATAAAAATGATAGGAGTTCCATGTTTGATGGCTATTTTTAAGTGTACGAAATAATCAGTATCAACAAATGAAAGTATTCTTAGTGAATTTTTCTTTTCGTGAATTTTAACCCAATTAAGGGCTTGGTTATGCGGGTCAATACAAAGAGGAAACCGATTAGATTGACTCATTAGTATACCGTTTTGAATGGAATATTCGTCACAAGGTAAGCCATTTAAACTCCAACTATATATGCAAGTATAAAAAAATAAAACTTACAATTTTAGGTTAAAAACGTTTATTGTTTACTAATATAATTTTAATTAATCATATTATTAAGTAGGTAAGCTAAGTATTATGTGTAAATAATAAAACATATATGAAGATAAATAATTAAGGATATAAACTATAAAGAAACTCTATAATAATTATTAATTTATAAACTTACTCAAACACCACTTTTTCATCAATAAATTCATTTTCTAGTTTGTAATTTAAATCTATTGGTATGTTCAATTTAATAATATTGTTGTACCACTCATCAAAAACTATTTTTTTCCGATATTCTAGGGAAAATGGACCAGCATAGATTAAAAATGCAGCATTGAGTAGGCAGTTGCCAATTATTTGATTTTTTAAAATATTTTGGTTTTCTAAATCCGTAATCCATCTGAAAGTTTTAAATATTTAAATTAAAAAAAAAAAAAAAAAACAATGAAATGTTGATTTTAGATTGCCGGACTAATAGTTCAAACCTTTCATGCACAGATTTAAGTCCTTCCATCAATTTGTCAGCATACTCAAATTTCATTTTCAACAAACCGTTTTCTTTTATCAACTCAATATTTTCCTTGGAAACATCATCCAATGATTTTTTTAGATCGATTAATGTGCATCGAGTATTTTTTAAACTATCTTCATGTTCTTTTAGTTTTAAAGTCGCATCGACATACTCTTTTTCGGATTTATCTACTTTATTTCTTATTGGTATAATATCATGATAAATTGAACAGTATTTTAGAACTGACTCAACAAAATTTAATATACTGCTCTCCAACTTGCTAATGACTTGAATATCAATTGTTTTTTTCAAAAATTTTATCTTTGTGCGTATTTGAGTTTGTTGTCTTTGACTAATTTTATTCATATCAAGCTCTCGTAAATATACAAGAAAATTTGGATCCTCGATCATATCACTTAGGTTTTTCCACGAGTTCATATCTTTAAGCCCTTTTAAAATAGCCACGCATTCAAGTAAAGTCATAACTGATTCAGAAGGAGCATCCAAAGATCTAAGAATACATTTTTTAAAAACAAATGTAATAATTATATCATTGTACAAAATTAACATCTTACTTTAATTCTATTAAGTCTTCTATGTTGATTTCGTTTATTAGAGTTCTGGTAGTATTTAAAACTGGTAAAGTAGTATCGACTAGTTCTCTCATTTGTTCTTTTAATTGAATTATTTGTTTATCTTTGAAATTTAATTTCTCAGTACTTGTGTTCACAATAGCTACTATTTCTTCAACAAGTATATGAGTACCGTTGATTTCTTTTGTAAGATTTTCACACATTTCGGTGTTTTCTATTATAGATTTATCTTGCTGCAAAAGTACATAATTTATCCTATGAAGTTCTATTGTACTTTCGTCAATTTTTTCCAACCCATTCTGAATTTGTTGAGACTATATAAACAAAAACTTAATTATAAACATAACCAACGTATTTTAAATGAAATAAAGAAAGAACGTCTGCTATTAATAAATGAATAAATTAACAGCAGTTTAGTCTGAAAACACAGCAATTGATAATTTCGATAACATTTAAAAATTTTACTTTGTGTGCTTTAACTTTTACTAGTTCTACCACAGATTATATGAATTATTATATATTCATGTAATCTGTGATTTTACTTTCAGGGTAATTAGTAACTATATAAGTATTTTAATTAAATAAAAGTAAAGAGATTTTAGACTTAATGTTTAAAATAGTTGGCAATGATATAAAAGAATTAAAAAAAAAAATGTAAAATGTTTAGTATTGAAACTAAAAATATTAGTAAAATATTATAATATGACTATTTTAATTTTTGACCTGATACCTTATTTTCTTTGGATATTTTTAGCTTTCAATCCTATAAAAATCAAATTATGAAATATAAGATAATAATTACAATCAATATATGCGAGTATATTAGTATAATTATAAATTTTAGATCGTGTTTTCTAAATTTAAGATTCGTTTATACCATTGAATGGAAGGTATCTTACCTTATCTTAGCTTATATACCTTATTAATAATGAATTTTTTAAGTCAGAAAATTAATGTTTTTTTTTGATAATAAGCACATAAGCTCATTAATTTTTAACTACATAAAATCCATTAAATATAATATATAAATAATGTACTTTATACCTTGATCAACGAAGAAGTTGACTTTTTTTCAACTAAGTCTTTGTACATTAGTGTACAATCAACTAAATGTTTAAATGTGAAACAAATTTTTCGTGTTGTGTGCTTAAAAAACGTTTTAGCATAATTTTCTGCGGATTTATGCATATAAACGCATTGCTCAATTACATTATTTATGTAATTATCGGAAATAACTTGATCCTAGAAATAATTAAATTTCTAAATATATCATAAAATTAAACATACAAGATTACTTGTGTTTTGTGTATGTGAATTATATTATAGAAATGTCACTAATGTGATATGTTTTCATAAGTTATAGAAGTTAGAAACTGTGATTAGCATATCAAAAATACTGTAAATGTTGAAATTCCATAATTATTACATTTTTATAACAAAAAAATTACGGTTTTAATTCTAATTTTTTAACTTAGAGCTATAATAATTTTCTTACGTTAATTAAAACTTTTTCCGCTACTGCATTTAGTGCTTCAAGGGGCCATTTTTGAATCCAGTCAATGTAAGTTTTATTTATGAAACCAGGATAATTTCGGAATATTAATCGAAGATTATTACCAGGTGACATTAACAGTACGATGTGAAGATTATTCAAACAGTTCTTCAAAAACATGTCCCAACAAATGTCTCTGAATTACATAATAAATCATACAAAAGATATTAATGCTGCTGTAAATGTATATTTATCTATTTATACTTTTTGTACACTTACGTAGTGATTTCACTAGATGTAGTTATATCATTCATATCTTTAAAACGCTGAACTATTTCCAAATTATCCTCTAGGTCTGAGTATAATGACGACACAAATCCATTGGTTAATATATTATTGATAAACTCTAAAATACCTAAATGTAGAATATTAATGTAAAAACATAATAATATTAATTAAATAGACTTAGTAAGCATGATCTATACAAATATAGATAAAGTTGTGTACAATACATATCTACAAAAATTACAAAATAATTCTTTAATAAAATCAGTGTACCAAAGCAAATTGAAATTCTTACAATTTTATTATTCAAGCTCCAAAGTAAAAAAAAAAATTTCAATAATAATATTCAGCATTTTATACTACTATTACATATTACATATTCAAATATTGCATTATTGTTTTGATTGTTTTGATGAATATTTTTATTATTTTATTGTATTACCTTCTTCGATTACATCGACTTTGTCAATTATAAAAACAATAGGTTGGTTCTGAATTCCAACTTTCAAGAAAATCTTTTTCAAATCTTTTTTAAATTGTTGTTCGTTCACTTCATAATTATGATTAGAATGGAATGAACTATTTACAAATATTTCAAATCCTAAAAATATATTTATAAATATATAATTCATTTAGACCGACAATAACTGTAGTGACATAATTATAATATATTCATTAATTATCGTACAAAAATAAAATATGGATATTATTCCTGATTGAAAAAAAAGATGATTGATGAATGATTTATATTAAAAAAAAAAAAAATAACAAAATCATAGCGTATAGTAGTGAATAATTTCAAAATCAATCTGTAGCGTAGGATGACGTTACCAGAAGTGAACGCGGCTAATTTCGAAAGGGATTTCTTCCCATTTCCATTCGATCCAATTAATAAAACATGACCTCTATCCATTCGAAGCATTCGATGAATCCTTATTAAATGATCCAATGCGTCGTTGAAAAGTACCATGTCCAACGCGCCATGATATTTTTTATATTGCAATAATATCTATGAACAATTTTATTTTTGAAATAATCGTCATTAAATTCTATCGAACGATGATCCGCATGCTTACTTCTTGAAATAAATAAAATACAGAGTCGTAGTCGATTAGATCCTCGTATATTCGTTTTTGGTTGTTTGCATTAATGGCATTTCTACAGTCACCGAATAATAGAGGATTCCTAAGAACGTATTCCACTTGTGCCGAAAAATACGTCTGTAATTCTTGAGCGAGGTAACGTTCAATTATTTCTCGATCCTAAAATACATAAGAACTACGTCAAGTTCTATCGAATTTGGAAATGTTCTTTTATGTAATCACCATTAGATGTGAACTAATCATGATATAACACTTATTTTTATGTTTAATATATATTTCATTCTTAAAACTATAATTACAATTATTTGAGAAATCTTATTTTATAGGAATCAAAAAAGTCATTGTTTAATATTTTAATTGAATATAATATAAATACTTTTTGATATATCAGCCGATCACATATAACTCGGGTGAATTCATTTCTCCAAACTCGAACAAACGATTCCGTAGTTGAAAATGCACTGGGTAATATGCGAGTCATTCCATTAACAATAAAACTTATATGGCATAAATTAAAAACGTAAATAAATTTGTCTGGTGTTTGGTGTAATTTCTTGAGCACTAGCTAAAATGAATATCACAAAGATATATTTTATTAATAGAATTGCAAGTTGGCATGTATCAGATATGTTTAAAATATGTCATTAATCATTATTATCATTGGATAGTTTAAATATTTGGAGAAACAAAAATTATTTAAAAATCAGTTGTTTGTAACAAAAATGTTTAATTATAAATCAGAACGAGTATAAGGAAAAAACTGAAAATAATAATAATTATTTTTGTTACTTAAAACAATAAAACGTTAAAACTATCAAATACTTCGTGCAACATTTATTTTACAAGAAATTTTAGTCAAAATAATAATGAATGAAGAAAAAACATATATGTTTTATATAATATCAAAGAAAATGACTAAATATTTAAACTATTCCACATAAATGAGACATAATTTAGATGTATTTATATTCTATTTATATACTATTAACATTCATACTTTGTATAGATGTATAGTCATATCTATTACGTTATTAACCGCAGACTGTATGTCTTGAGTAAACGATTTTGTATGACCCGATAGAATCGAACTGAATATATACCGAACCGTTTCGTCCGATGGGGAAGGTAACGAAAATATTGAACATAATGACAAAAACCGTGCGTCTAATTCGTTTCGGCCTCCTCCTATGGGGCTCATTGCTGCGAAAAAACCTGAAATCCAAACGGAAAACTCTCCTATGTTAAGAATCGAATGTATCCAACAATTCATACGTACATATGTCTACGAGTTCTTTCCAATGAAAGCACTTCCGTCGGTCATACATTCCTTGTTTATCAAATATACTTTTCAACAATGCAATAGGCTGCTGTGTACCACATTCATCTATCTGAAAATCACGATTAAAAACATCTACGTTCAAGTTTATGAATCAAATGTGTGAAAAGCGCTAGGGTTAAATTGATAATGAAGTAAATTTACATATGCAGTATATACGAGTAATTTATAGCTTTTATTACTATAGACACTATATGGACTAATAGGTAAGATTTAAAACGTGCGTTCTCTCTGCTTTCGAACATGAATTTCGAATACAATTAATTACACTAGTACGGGTTTATGTATACTTGAGGCAAGTTTAAATCGTCGATGAAATACACCAATCGCTTCCCAATCGGTGGACCATATGTTTTTCTCGAATGTCTTTCTAAATTGGTTTCTAAATTTTTTTGAACATCTAGAGACGAGGTTCTAGCCGAAAAATTTAATGCCCTTTTAACCTGTAAAACATGAACTCAAATTAGATTTTACGTATTTTAAGTTAACCAAAATAGATTTAAACTATTGTTTTTTGAAAATCAAAATGTACAGTTAACACTTAATCATACGTGTATAACTGCAGGAGTCATTTATATTTTAAGCTTAACAGATCACAGATGGAATAGCTTATAATAATATCATTCATAACAGCGACTTGAATAATATATCAAATATTTGATCTGTAAAATCAGTATATTTTACACTAATTATATCGCAGAGAAAGATATTATTTTTCATCATTGAATCATTTACTTAAAATATAGTGTATGTAATTTATATATATATATATATATATAATTATGTTATTTACGTAATATTTTGACTCCAAGTTATGAATAAAATATTTCATTGTAGCTGTTTTGCCAGAACTCATCTCACCTACAACAATTGTTGGCCGTTTCACCTATGAAATAATCATACGTAGCTAATAAATTTGACAAATTTACATTTACAAATGTGTTTTTTTTTTTCTAAAAAAATACGATTGTAAATTGTGATTGAATATCATTCTTACCTTTTTGAATATTGCACTTCTAAAATAGTACTGAAAAGAAATATAATAAAAATAAATTTTACGTTAACAATATTAATAATATATCAAAACGAGTCAATGATCGCGTAAATACTTCGTTTATCAATTTTAATATCCAAATCAATCTAGTAGATTCCACGGTCGGCACTAGGATGTCATTGAATTTATATGCGTCGCTATGTATGTATTCTGGAACTGCCTTTTTCCACGCGATCCACTCCAATGTGTTAAAATCTAAAAAGTAATCATACCAAGTGGGCTCATCACGAGGTATGTATTTCAAATCTTTGTTGCTCGACCGATTGTGGGCGTTTTGAGTAAAAGCTGATAGTTTTTTGACCGTTTCGTCGAACGTCTGGCGAGACGTGTCGTCGGTCAGCAACGCTCCTAGAGACAAGTATAATGCTTGTATGAACACGGCTTCAATCACTCCCATGCCGGCGACAAACGAGATCATAGAGTTCAACGGGATGGCCATGTCGTTGCCGGTCATCGCAGTTTTTTTGCGATTAACCATCTTGATCGAATTGTTGTCCGACGAGACCAGAGGCAATATGGTGTCCAAAATGAAACACAGCTGGGTGATCTAAGAAACGGCCAATAATGCGAATTTTAACGTTGTTGTCTAATGAAACAATCACACGTTTATACGTGTAACTAATTATGATCACTATTTTGTACTCATCTCATGCACGCCTACCATTGTAAGCGCAAATTTAGTAATCGTGTTGGATGAGCTTTACATAATTACATATTTAAATCAAACAGACCTGCGGGAGACTCACCCCACGTTCAAATACCTTTAAAATATTTAGCTTTGTGTAATATAATATAATATAATATATTGTATTTATGATTATTTTTTCTCATCCACTCTCCAACATTAAATATATTATATTATATATTATATTAAAGAAATTAAAAATATTTCTGATAATCGAAAATTTGTTGTACTAAGAACAATCCTACATTAATATGTTGTGTGGCCTGTGTGTGGATCCAATATCTATTATGGAAAATCCGGGGATAAGCCCCTTCAAGTCTCCCCACCCCGTAAATTACGCCTATGCTTATACCATGTTCAATTTCGTTTGCGGGACAGCAGTTTTCAACGGACACGATTTCTTTGAACCATTTCCGTATTCAAAAATCAAATTCAACAGCACAGGCACGTATTTTTGAAAACATTGATCTAATGCCGTTTGCTCCATCAGACTTCGTGGTTCTAACCATCGTGCCCAAAACGGCTGGAAACCAAGATTATTGGGATCGACGTAAACTATACCCATCCTGGACACTGTAGACGGAGCTGAGTATGATAAGTGGCCGACTTCAAATAACATATTGCACTGCGGTTTTATCCTATAAAATATTGTAAGGATGAAGTTTGCAATTTAAAACGGTATAATAAATTACATACAATATATGAACAAGTCAGATATACGAAAAATATAAAATAAGAAATTTGAAATTGTACTTCTTTAGGTACTTTATTTCGTACATTTTACATTCAAATGTCAAACTATTTCACGTAAAATATTAGATATTCAAAAAAAATTTAAAACCTATCACAATAAAAGCCATTTACATAAACTGAGATGTAAGCTGACATACATTGTATGAAATACGGTTGTACATATTTATGAATAAAATCTAAATGAATGTGTTAATTTGTATTTAATTAGTAGTATATGTTTGATGTACTTACCTTATTTTTTCCCCGTTCGATAACGTTAACATTTTGCTGTTGTCCATCACAGGATTTAAATCGTTCACCCAAATCGAGTCTATATCACCGTCGAACAAAATAAAGTAGTTTGATTGATTATTAGGAACAATTGGTTGATTAATGTTCCGAAAAATATTTGTTAATAACCCATCATTCCAGGATTTTGTTACTGGGTCTACGTAACCATACAGTTCTAATTTTGTAAATGCTTTTGGATTCAGAGTGATAAGTTTTGTTGGTATTTTTAAATGATTTAAAGTTTCGCAAAGCAAATTTATTATAACAGATTTCCCACCACTGGTCGGTCCAATTATCGCGACCGAATTTCTATGCTTTAATGTTTCCATAATTTGGTTAATTTGCTCCAATTGACTGTCAATTTTTATGAATTTTTCCCGTTTCAATGAAGCTTCTATAGCCGTATTTAATTCATCATTTGTTGTTTTTAAATATTTGACGTTTGGAAACAAATCCGACATAAACGATAGAAATAATGATATATCTTTATCGATTAATTTGGGTAAGTTTAAATCTCTAGAAATTATAATGAATGAGAATGGATTAGTATTTTATTTTTTAATTAACAAAAACAATAGTCATTTAGGGTGACATGGCCTAGTGGATAAGGCGGCTGTTTCTCAAGAGTTTTTTCAACTGTACTCATACCATATCCAGAGCTACCATGGATTAAAAATAAAGATATTATAATATAAAGATAAACAATTGTTTTATGAATATTGTTCAATATAATTTGAAACTAAACTTATAGTAACTTATATATATTTTATACATCTTATCGTTTTATGTTAATGGTTATCAATCTCGTAAAATTAACAAAATTTATATTTTAATGAGTTCCACTGAGAAAACATAATGTACGTTTAGGTAGTATTAAATGTTAAATTTATGTATTAAATAATTGTTGTGTTCCTTTGAGCAGTGCACTAATGTTGTAAGCTTGCCTATACTATCCATCATTCAATTACCAATAATCATGTATTTTTCATGAGTAAAAAACAATTAAGTAATATAAAATTTAAAATTCGAGATCAGATTTGATTAATTTGAGTAATTGTATAGAAGATAATTGAATTAAATAGATTTTTTATCCTATAATTAATTTATAGCTGTAGGTGATTAATTATTGATCATTAGATATTTTTTTTGGCGATTAACTACTTATTGGAATAATGTATTGAAACCTTATTATTGCAATGATTTATATATAAGCCTTTAAATATTATATAACTAACTAAAAGTTAAAATAACTATAAATTATACTAACTTTAATATTTTCATTATAACAACATTTTCTTCAAGTTCTGGCTTTTCGATAAGAAAACTCCTTGCGGTTTTTATAGCTAATTTCAATGATCTTAAATCAAATACATAGTTCAATGGATTTGAAAGACCTTCTTTACATAACTTGTAAAGTAACGATATTTTTTTCGATAAAACCTAATGCATTTAAAAATGAAAACAATTATACGGTCGTGATAGTTTAAAATTTAAAATCAGCACCTTAGCTTCTAGAAATCCCTCGGAATATAAGATAGTGAAGCATATCTGTTGAAAATCGGGTGTGATACAAACAACTGGTCTAAAATGATTTTTTACTATCTCATCGATTTCTTTTTTTTGTCCGTTCATTTCTTCGGTATTCATGGTTATGAAAATACCTACTCTCGGGTTTATATTTACATCAAATCCTAAAAACTAGATTAAAACCAATGACAATTAGTCATTATTTTTAAAGCAGATGATAAAAAATATTATAAAAAATATAAATTACATCAGTTTCGGTTTTGTTTTCGAACAGTGCCCAATTCATAGAATACAGTAAAGTCGATATAACCGACAACGTTTTTTGAGAAATTCTATTAAATTTTGTAAATAAGCCCCAAATTTTACTCTGGCTAATTCCATTTAAAAATTGATTAAACGTCTGATGGTCTAACCCATCATTACAATTGATAATTTTGCATAAACTGCCTAATATTTTAGCCAAAGCTAAAGTCGTTTCGGTTTTGCCAGTTCCAGATGGACCTGTATGAATTACAATAATGAATCATAATTCTGTTCAAACATAATATTTAAATTGTATTATACTATTATATAATATGCGTTATATTTCAATACCTTCGATAATTTAGTGTTATTAAATTGATCATAAATGTTTATGTTCTAATATTATATTAGACCTCATAAATAAATATACTATAATAAACATGTTAGGTATATTATTATTTATTATTATTATTATTATTATTATTATTATTATTATTATTATTATTATTATTATTTTATACAACCATGTTTGTATTCAGTATCAATTTTAACCATTAAAAATTAACATAATATTATAGGTAGGTACCTAATATGAGATTTTTGTTTAACGCCTTTAACAATCGTTTACCGCTATAATCTAACTTTAATAATCATATCGTCCATACTTGAACATTTCTTACCGTGAGTGGCACCACCTAAGCACATCATGAATGCTTGAGTAAAAGTCAAGAATACTCGGTTAGTCAATGGAGTTATAGCAATATTTTTGTTAGATCCCATGAATTCATAACCATAATTAAAAAATTCTAAAATATATTGAAATATAGTTTATTGATTATTTCAATTGATGTAGTTATGATGAGTAATAATGATTTAAAATAACTATAAAAAATACTTGGTTTTTATCAATGAACATACCTGAACACTGTGCGATATATAAGTTATCTTTACTTTTTATCCAATACGATTTTAATATACTATCCCATTCAAATGATTTAGCACTGATCACACTAAAATGGATAAAACATTTTCCACAAATTCATATTTTATGGATTTACGTTGAAAACAATTAAATTGATTACTTGTTTACGACAAATGATTCAATGATATCTCTATGATAAACGTATAAAATTATCATTGAGCTGTACTTGTTTCTTTTACTTTTCGACTTTTCTTTTTTACTTTTTTCAACTATATTGTTAGTTTTATTATTCAGCAGACTCAAATAATGTTTCATACTTAAATTGTTACCCTAAGATAAACGAGCATTATTTTTAATAACTTAATGTACACATCGACAATGACCAGATAAGTAAGTACTTATAGTTATAATACATCAAGTTTATAGAAAATTATAGTATCGTATTTACATTACTTAGTCCTTCATTATTAAATATTTTAAATGATTATAACGTGGGATAGGTATACTTACAAAATCAATTTCATTAAAGATATGTTCTACTTCAACTGTCCACCACACACTATCCGCAGTCAAACAAATCGGTTCTGGAAATTTGTTAATCCAATCACAACTAGTATTTGAACACGAAGTATTATTTCCTAAGTCCAGTATGGCTTTTTTGATCATAAAACGATTTGATTTTTGCATTTGATCGATAACTTTATGCATCCATTTATCAACGTTGTTTTTAATGATTACGCTGTTCTTAAACGTTAATACTTCATTGTTACACGTCGTCATCGCTGTAACTGTATAGCTGTGGTCTTTAAATTCATAAATTAGACTTTTTATATTATCAAACATCTAAAATAAAACAAATTTTTCAATATTTTTGCTGTTTAAAAATAAATTTAATGTGTGATTGTAAAATCAACGTACCTACCTGAATGATATGTTCTTGAATTGCAATCGGATCAGAATTACCATATATGAAAAGCAAATCATTATCCGATATGAAATAAAACCTAGGAAAGCAGTTTCTTTTCTCGACAATATAATTATTTAATTCTTTTTGACTAATATCCAAACGACATTCTAACCATGATAACTGGTTAATAATATTTGGTTTTAAGCATTGTTCAAGAATCTTGGAGTTCCTATTCGCATTAACCATTACCTAAACATATAATTAATTCACTATGGTACTTGTTTTAAAATAAGTGACAATTAATATTAATCACATGCGTTGATAAACATATAATTATAGTTATAATAGATGTTTCAGAGTGATATCAATGAAAGTCCAAGATATGTGGATCTGAAATCAATACATGTTTAAAGTGATTTATCTCTACACACTTAATATGGAGTGGTTCCCTTTATAAGACATATTTATGTAAATATTACAATTTTTGTAAATAAATATAATATTTATTTAATACCTCTTTGTAAAATTGATTCAATTCGTTAAATTTCTCAGTTTTTTCAGGTGAGGTGTATGCGATTGCTTTACTAGCATAGATTTCGGCAAGATATATCCATTTTTGCTGTACAAACCACCATTTGTTTAACACTTCATTCACTGTTGACAAATCTTTTTGCCACGTCTCAACTTTTGATAAAAATGGTTCAACCGAACTGAAACATTACCATGTAATAATTAATATGATTATATTCTATATTATAATCTAGTATATTAGTATATTACAAAAAATATAAATCAAACTTTTGACTTAATTATTACTCACTAAGAATTCATCATTTTGTGCATAGTTATTTGATCATCCTCTAATATTTGCAATACATCATGAACCTCGTGTAGTTTATGGTCAATGTGCAAAACACCATTAGAGTACTTTTCTATGTTTAAGTTCATCGTAGTCCATCGCTATAAAATATATTTATTTCCAATGTAAATTATTTTGAATCATTTCGAACAGAAATGCTCATATTATTTAAATACGCCCATACTTCGTTGATTTCTTTTAGGTTTTGTTCAACTTTGTTTTCATCTATTGCTTTACATAAGATTTTTTTAATAATATGTTTGTGTTTTACAGTTCGCATTTTTAAAACAATCCCAAAAGTAAGTATATCTTCATTGAAATTAAAATTCACACCTATAAAATAATTAATTTAACAAGATAGTAATTATTGATTAACAATAAAATATTGTTTTAAAAAATGTAGTTTTACTTCGACTCTCTCACCTAATTTACCTCATTGTCTTAAACTTAACTCTCTAAGCAACCAATTTTTGGATTAACCTTGCTCTTTTCTCCCTATAAATACTTATCACTTATCAAAGAAATTAAAGTCGATTATTTCAATTGCGCAGTACGGGGTATATATATATTACTATAATACAATGTTATTGTAAGTTTACATTGACAAACGAAAATAATTGTGTCTGATAATCATTGAATAATAACATACAAAGAGCTAATAAAAAAAGAAAAAGAACATGAATAATGAATGTTTGTCAAATGAGACCGATGGATGGACGAAAACTAGTTTTTGTTTCAGTGTAAAATCTCATTCAACATGCTTGTATTACCTACGAAATTGTTTAGTTACGTTTTCAAAACCGAAAAAAAGAACAAATCCAAATTACACGCTGGAAATAGTTCTCACATCTTATAATTTAGAATTTTATAACGTACCTAATTATTATAAATAACAGTTCATCGTTGCCAAATGATGCCTTTAATAGTTTTTATACGAATAAAATAATTTACCGATGATATCCAACATTTCTTTCCAATGTCTAGGTTGTAACGCGTTATTCTTTAACTGTAACAAAATTGGCACACTGTGTCTCAATTCCTTTAGATAGTTCGCTAAAATGTTGGCTGGATGTGTATTTTGCGCTAGGATGGGCAGCCTCTTGAATTTCAACATGAGAGCACCAAATGCTTCACGAACAAATTCTATTCTAATGTCCAGCCAAGGTATTGCGGACCATTTTTCTATGTCCGACTTTTGTTTTTCGAATAACGAGTACACCAGCTTCATAAATTGGAACTCGGAATAACATTCGTCAAATTTTTCGGTCTTTAACAATTTCAAGTTGAACAGTTTTTCCTCTTTGACTAATTTTTCTTTTTGTTCCATCAAATCTACGAAATGCCCATCGTATTCCTAAATTGTCGAGCATAACAATACTATATTAAACCGGTTAAAATACTACACTGCAATATTATGAAATAATTTTACGAACATCCATCAAAATAAGTCCTAAATCTAAGTCATCATTAATTTTCTTCAATCCACAATTATTGTAATTTTCTAAAAATTTGGTTAAACTGTCCGAAAACATTTCAATGGTTATCTTAACACTGTACGACCAAATCACTTTGGATTTTTCTAAAAATAATTTCTTTTCTGAAGCCATTTGTTGTAACATTAACCAATCATCTTGTATGTACGAAATGTATATTAGATCTTCTTGGGGCATCTCAACTCCCACTTCTTCTAAAACGTAAATACGATGGTTTAAGTTTTGGAAAAATATTTCTACGTTCACTTGTTCTGTTCTTATTTCTTCTATTATACATAGATGGTTCTGAAAGTCTCTGCTATTTTTAAGTTCACCGTTCATCAATATTCTAAAAGTCTGTAATTTACATTAAATAATTAAAAATTATATTCGTACATTGTGTACATATTTTTATCGTATTCCGGGTATGTCGTTATAAATTTAAGTTTAATCGAATTCGATTGGTATAGGTACGGTCGTAAACTAATTTCTTTTTGTGAATAAGATTTTGAAAATTGCAGCATTTACAGCGTAATTGTTATAAGTGTCTAATACTATTTTTAGAATAGTTAATTAAGATATTATAGGTTTGAACTTTATATCTGTAACTGTTTAAGTTCAAATGGCCTATCTGGACTTATGCAATCCAAATCTGGGGTTGCCCTAAACAATCCCAAATACGTACTCTCCAAGCCTTCCAATCTATCACTCTCCGCATTATCTCTTCCGTACCTTGGTATGTATCAAATTCCACACTTCAAAATAACTTCAAAATAGAAACAATTACTCAATTAGCCACAAAACATTATAAAAAATTTCATTCTAAATTACAGTTTCACTTTAACCCATTAATCGCTGAACTTGCTTCCAACTCACTTCCTAGTAACCCTCCACGCTGTCTAAAGAGAAAATGGTGTGATTTATTAAACGATTGATGGTTCAAAGCATTTAATCTTAATTTAATTTATGTTAAGTTAATAATTAATAAATAAATAAAATAATGTTGGGTTCTATCACTGGATGGCCTCCCTCCTCATGTGTTCAAGTTGTAAAAATGTTTATGTATGTATTCAAATTTGCTTATTATGCCTTGTAGCATAGGTTGTAAATAAAAAAAAAAAGTCCAAAAAACTTTCGTAGGATAAATCGTTACATCGGTCGTTGTGAACAAAAGATACATCCGAAACAGAAAATAAACATAAATATAAGTGGTTTTCATTATTTTTAGTTATAAACTTACGTCAAATATATCACCTTGGCGATGTATCATTTGTCTCGTAGACTGTATTAACTGATTTGCATAAGATAATATCAACTCTCGAGTGAATAGTTTCATTTGTTTTATTATTGGATTGAGATCTAATCTAAATGTAAATATATTTAATGTATACAAAGTGGCCCAGAATTTTTTTCTTGATGGAAATATCTCCATTGATATTATATTTTTCTTCAAATTATTCATTATATAGTTATTTAATAGCAGAAAATTATTTAACAAAAAGGTTAAATAATTGTCTCTATAATGTAAAAAGCATCATTTTCACATGTATAAATTATTCATTAAATTAATTATTTCACTATACGGAGAAGATGTACATACATTATTTTTTATTTTTATATGTTAGAACAGCATCCAGCAATAGGTGTTGATTCAAAATACATTTTAGGTGTAGTTTAATAAAAAAATTCATCATCAAAAAATTATCAAGTAAATATTTTTTTTATTTTCGTCTTTAAATTTGTAGTGTATATGAAATTGCTAACTTACTGTTTTTAAATTAATAATTTCTATTTACATGGCCTCATATTATATGAAAAAAATTGTATATTAAATTGACGGAATTTGCTTTCATAAATATTTAATATTACTAATTATATATTAATAGACTAATAAAATAGAAAAAACTAAATACATACTTGACACAACGTATTTTCTTGTGTTGTGGCATGTTTGAAAAAAACAGTAAAAGTCGATTCAAATCATTAAAAATGTTTTCATAATCTTGAATGGATGTATTTGTAGATAACAAGTTTTTATTTTTTATTTTCGATCCATTCCATAAAAATCGAAATCGTTTCCATCTAAATAAATATTAATAACTAACTTAATAACTTAACTACTTAATAAGTAGGGCTACGAAAACTGTTTGAATTTAAATAACGTTTCGTCATATATGTTTTGACAATATAATCAATATATTTTTAATTACGTGGGTCTTACAAAGCTGGTTACTGAGTATTTTCATTTTTTATTTTAATTATTATTATTATTATTCTTAAAGTTATGTTTGAGTACATCGATTATTACTACAATTATGTACATTTATATGATAATAGAATAGAATATATTCAAGGCTTTTATTTATCTAATGACGCCGAATCACATAATACACATGTTATAATCGGATTAGATAAATCTTTAAGAATTTAAGGACAAAAAAGAGACGTGATATTATTAGTATGAGTAATGAGTTGAAAATAAAAATAATATAAAACGAATCTAATGTGTATCACGAAGTGTAATATTTTTTTATGTTACCTATATATATATATATAAGTACTATAATACTTGATTAAATCTATACATTTTTTCAGCCGACTAAATAAGTTGTATTTACCTAACCCTTTATAGCTATGTAAATCTCAGCCAAACATAATAATAATATATTTTACATATTCACACATACCTTTTTAAATACTTATTTACTTCTACCATTAGGCTGTGCGAATTTTTCCGAGTCACTTCAATTTCCTGTTGAATAGCTTTATCATTTATTATTTGTTCGTACAACGTGTTTCCACAATTATCATTCAACCATTCGTTAACAACCATCGGGTGACTTATACAAGATTCTTCTTGCCAAACAGGTAAAACTTTCAACCATATCAAACATCTGGATACATTTCTTATAATGTTATTATAGGTGACATACATATTAGGAATTATTATTACTACTCTGTCGGTTACATTTACGGTAAGTTTGACAAGTGTGTTGTCACTTTGCAATGCTTTATTATAATAATTTAAGTTTTTCAGATACATCCTTAAAATGATTATGAAAAAAGTATTGAATCGATGATTAGTTATATTATTTATTATTATTATTGTGTTTATGGTTAACTCACTTTAAAATGGAGTCCAGTATCCTCTTTTTATAATTTAGATATAATCCGAACATAGGCTTACAAGTACCACTTTTTGAACCAAACAAATATAATTCTAAGTGTACTAAGCGTATAGAAATAGCTTGATATTTGTTGACGATATGCTGAAATTTCTTAAACCCAAATCGTTCGTAAATAAAAGGTAACATTTTAAACTTCTAAAATAACGGAAATGTATTATTTTAAAAATTATTATGATCAGCTTAGAAATAAAACAGTTACATACCATTAATATTGAATCGTTGTCGATTAAAATATTTAATGGAAACAAATTCACATTTCCGAAAGAATTTATTGACTCTGATATGTGAGATTCAACCTAATGCAATATTAATTCAATTATTATAGTTAAAATTTTAACCTAATATTTATTTACTGACTTACTACTTTCAGATTATTTAACTGATTTTTCGTTTTATTAATCAATATTAAACCATCATTTGTAAATGTATCTATACTTATTGAAAGCCAGTTGTAACGGCATAGACCCGTGTACAAATAATCCTCAATATCTCTCAACCTATGTTTCAATATAGTAATCTGAATGGAAGAAAAATAATAAAAACATATAAAATATCGTCTATTTGTTTTTATATGATTGTATTGGTTTGTGTAATAATAAGATAATTTCATTTGACTCTGACGATTTTTTGTATCACTTTCTGTTTAATAATTATTTTAATTTATAATAAAAATAGAACACAATTTAGCAAAAATTAGTGAATAGTCGCAGAGAGGATATTATTGAAATTATAGTTTTTTTTATATATTTTGAGGTAATGACGAACTATTCCATTCGGAAAAAAATAATTACTAACGAAATAGACAAAACGTGAACGCAATTAAAATTAGACATTACATTACATAAAAACAATTGAATAAATTTTGTCCTAAATAATTTTTCTGTTAATTTGTTAAAACCGTATATCTACCTAATCTATTCTCGTGCATGGAAAATAAGTTGACATTTTTGGAGTATTTTTACTACAAAATTAATTGAAAATAAGCAAAAAAAGGTACATTCTTTACTCACTTCCAAATCACTCATAATAGAAATAAAAGAATTGTATGTATGAATCATATTTTTAACTTTCATTATGTCATTGAATAAGGTATTTTTTTTTGCAAGTAACATTTGAATCTCTCCTGGTAAAATAATTCCCAAATTTTCCATCATTTCGGCTTCTTCTATTAACTCATACACTTGATCCTATCATTAACAAAATGTATAATTACAAAACGAATATTTATAAACGATATAGGTTTTACATTAAAATTGGTCTTAAACATCAACTGATGGTCTGATAATATTTGATCTGATCCACCAACACATTTAATCCAGTCTTTTAAATCTTCAATTTTAGGCGTTTGACTTTTAATCCGAGGTTGATCTAAATTATCACAATAAACTTGTTGTGAAAATAATAGCAAAATTTATAAAGATAGAAATAAAAGTATAATAAGACGTTATTTTTTGCAGTTTTGTAATGTTTCTATTTACAAATTATAATGATAAAAATAAACTATGGCAGTAGATTTATCGGATTCCTAAATGTTGATATTTTTTATTCGTTTAATGTGAAAATATCCAGACTGCGTAACTTATAGACAAATAACCGTAATATGTATTCAATATTCAATTACTCAATTATAATGGGGACTAAAAATTAAGCATTTTTTTACCTTATCAAATATTACAATAATATGAGATTTATTGTTTATCAGTTTTTATTTTTATTTGTACGTGTGTAGTTTTAAAATTGTACTCTTATCTTATAATACGTTTTATTAAATTATTGGCGCAAATACATTAACTAAAATGAATTTTGCATAAGTTATATTTTCGAACAAAATAAAAATGATAACCTATCTAATTAGTATATATTTTCTACGAATTACTATTTATACATAAGATGTTCAATAATATATTATGAGAAATATAAATTGTATTCACCTATATCATCATTTTTTCTTGCGCAAACAAGTATATTATTATTAATTTGATGTACAGTTAATAATGTCGCTTTATTTATCCAGTCCGTTAGTTTTAATCTCTCATAACATTTCATCTGATCAACAATACCCTTGTACATTTCTACAACCTATAATATAGTTTAACATTTCAAGTATATTGTATTTGTATATTATATTTATTATTGAATAATTTCAAAATTAAAAAACGTTACCTTATACTTTAAAGGCATATCGAATTCGTCAGCTGATTGAAACACGGTTATTGGTTCTTTGATTTTGTCAAATAACATTCGTACCCAGAATATGGATCCAGAAACAGGGGGGTGATGTCGAGAGACTGGAGGATTGTTTTGTTGGGTCTAAATTGATTTTAATTTTTTATGCATTTTTATTTTGCTATCATAAAATGCTATAGCATTGAATATAGATAATCTTGATTGAGATAAAATGACATTTTATTACAATATTTATAATGTTTATAATATGTATAATAATACACTAAATCATGGTTGTAAACTTACAATGAAGTAAAAATACAAACGAATTTATCAATGTACATGCTTATACTAGCTATAATAGGTATCCGGACACATAGTTGTTGACGATTCAGTGTGGAGCAAATTATTGGGCGCAAGGAAAATTAAGCCTTAAAATTAAGCCCAAAAAATTAACTATTCAGGGCTTTTTATGAGAGTATTTTATAATATTTAATTATTTCCAAACTTTTGATTTCAAAAATGTGATGATTGAAATAACAGTAGTAATGAGTACGAAGACCTACTAAACAATTATTTTTCTTTAAATGCTATTTTTATTTATTTTCTTGTTTAGTTGTTCTAGTGCCCAATTTTATAAGAGATTATATTAATTTATCGTCAAAATTTCAGCGTGTTTAATTGTTTATGAGCCCAAATTTTAGTGCTAAATATACAGATATAAATTGTTGCACCCAATAATTGTCCTGGGTCCAAATTTTTAAATTAGCACAAAAATGATGTATAATATATATCTAATGTATCGTTCATATTATTAATTCGGTTTCAAATATATATTAATAATATCAAATATATATTAATAATGAATTTTGAATAGTAAATAATTAATTACCAAAAACCATGTTTCAATTGTTGTTAGCTCGTTCTCATATTGTCTCAAGATTGCTTTGTATTTTGTTTTAAGCTGTTCTTTAAAAACAGGTCTAGAAGTAAACTTCTGCAGTTTTTCCAGAATCAAGTATGCCTCTTTACATGACCTTGAGTTAAAATAATTTATTGTAAATATATTGTTGTACACGAAAAGAACTTATAAATTAATAATTAGAATATTTCAAATATCAAAACTTGAACTTCAATATTTTAATCAATAGTTGCCATTATAAGTGACTTATACTTTAGCAATAATATAATATAAACGTTTATAGAATCGCTGTAAACTAGCTAACTTCTAGGTAGGTACTTATGTATTTGAAATTATAATTCTTCAAACATTTATTTTAACTTTTTAGGAAATTTATTACATACTACAAGCATTTTAAATTTTGCATGAATAAAAGAAACTAAAAAATTATAACTATTTGAGTGTTTGATATAACAGCTTTACCTTAAATTATTAAAACACCAGTCAATAAAAAGTTTGCATTCCTCTTCCACTCTTAAAACTTCTAAATTAAATTCTTTAAGAAATAAATTCCAATTTTCTACATTATCTTCGCAAAATAAATCAAAATCAATTGCATCGAAAACTTTGTATAAAGACTTAACTCTACTTATCATAACGTCCAAACCAATCATATCTTTAATGATTGATCTTAATTCTTGACCCAAAATATTCAAAAACTGATTGATTGTCTAAATTAAATTAAAAATGATTATAGAACAAGATTATATGTACAGATTTAATGTATCAATAAAAAATTATTCGTGTAATGAGAACCAATATATATTTATTCCATTTAATAATATGGATGCGTTTATAATGTGACTATAACAAAATTACTAACCGCCACTATTTCATGAATATCTTTTGATATTCGTTTGATGTATTCAATTTTATTAAACAATATACATTTATCGAATTCCCATCGTTGAAATTTTGACTTTTCAATAGATTTTCGAGTTTCTAAATATTCTGCTGACCAAACATCTAACATTTTTGTGGCATTGAAAGACATTTCTGATATTTCTTCAATTTTTTTGTTTCTGAAATATTAAATATTTTTTACTTCTAACAATGGAAAATCTATCCTCAATTATTGACAAATTTTTTTGCAATTCACTACATGAGATCTAGTAGAGTGCATGGAAATATAAATAAAAATAAGCATAGTCACTCGATAACTACTTAATTAAGTAAATCACAAGTCTGACGAGAGTCTGAAAATATTACAAGTGTCATGTTTAATGGGTATAATTTACTCACTTAAAAATTGATTTCAAGTCACCCAAGTTTTGGCCAACATTTTCACATAGACCATTTGAAATTTGCAAAAGTAATCTTAACATATTTACGTCTTTACCGAAATATGGTGATAATACCCATATAGTTCTTAAATCATCGAACCAAATAGGTATAATTTTAATTATGGTATCAAAATCGGCAGATATAAATTCCTAAAGTGAATTATTTTTATAGAGTAATTGGTTATATTTGATTGTATTGAATGTATTTGCATTATAAATAGGTTATTAGTCCAAAGCTCGAAACTTTATGCGCTAAAAAGTACTCAAATATGCGCATACATATGCGTTAAAAAACATCGTAACATGCGGTAAATATTTTGTAAAAATTTGGAAAATATGCTAAAATATGCAATTCATTGAATAAAAAAAAAATTTTACATACAAAATTGAAAAATTAAAATTAAATACATGAGAAAAAAATTTTTTTCACACTTGTTTGTATTGCTGTCTTTCTGTATGTATATACTGAATATCTCCAACAAACTTTTATCTTCTTGATTTATGAATGCCGTGGTAAATTTGGATGAAAATAAATACGGACTAGCCGGTCAGCAGTCACTATTACGAGTTCTCAGTAGGTACTAGATATTATATAAATATTTTTTATTGTTTATTATTTTACTAAACAATAGTTAAATGCATTGAAGCAATACAAAGATAATCGTTGATGTATTTTTCGATGAATTTATTTTGTAAAATATCTACCTAATATTTTAATTATAAATTTGTAAAAACAAAAATTGCTTTTGTTAAATCTATGGAATATGCATAAAAATATTCTAAAACCTAAAATATGGTAATTCGTACAAAAAATAATAAATTACGCAAAATTATGGAACAAAAATTTTGTACTTGAAATATACGTACTATGGATAAAATTTATATCGAACCAGAAGTTCAATATGTAAACTTCCTAAACAAATATGAAAATTTCCAAAGTTCCGAGCCTTGGTTATTATCTTTTTCTTTTTTTATTTTTGATAATAATAAACAAAATAATAAATATATAACGACAAAAAAACAATATGAATACACATTGATTTTTACTAATAAATAGTATTATATAATGTGTGTTTATCATATGTAACATGTTCGAGTATGTACTTTATAGTTTATGTAGTTAAAATCAACTACATTAAAGATAATAAAAGAGTAAGTATATCTTAAATGTATACAACAATTAATATAAAATACCTCGTAATGTTCCATGATTAATGAAATATATTTTAAATTGTCTTTTGCTATGCCACACGAACGAATAAATTGTGACTTTACGTGTTTAAATTCTTGCCAAATGGTATTTATTCCCTGGGTAGTGGTGGCCGTCTTTTCTATGACACCCAGAAACAATTTTGTATCCTCAGCTTCAAGTTCACCTAAAATCGATCGAACGGACGCCTCACTGTTTTTCCAAAAAGTGAACTCTGAATGAATAGTCTTCCGCTCTTGAAACTATTGGTTTTAGATAAATTTAAAATATTTTAATACAAAATTGATATTTATATAGCATAATTAGTAGGTATGTGAATATCATAAATGTAACTGTTAGGAACATACTGATGTGACTATTTGTTTCTAGCCCAAATATTTATACTATTGGTTCGGTTTTTTTGTTTTATTACCTTTTGGATTAATTTCTTTATTATGCGATTAAATAATTGTTAAAATTTAAATTTGATTGAGACTTTTACATTTTTGTATTACAATCGTATTTATTATTTTACAGGCAACTAAATATAATTATACCATTTAGTATTTAGGTAAACAAAGTATATACATTTTAACATTTTAATATTTCATATTCGATTTCGTGAGTAAATATGTAATAATTATAAATACCTCGAAAATACTTGAACAGAGGTTTGTCATTCGCGAATTCCAAGTTTCTAGTATATTAACGCATTGTAAAATCATAGCAGGAGTTTTTTCAAGAGTTGCTGCTACTTCTTCTATATTGTCTTTGGTTAGACCACTTAAATATTCCGTGACATTCAACGATTGTTTGTTGAACATGCAATCTAATGTCCTAAACCAGATCATACCAAATATTATGTAGAAAATATACGCGTATACATCGTACAGCGTGTACTGAATCAATTTATTTATTTACTAAATAATTACAGATAGTAATAGTATTTAATATTTTTAACAGATAATTTACAATTATATATGCATTGTGCTTTCTGTATTAACTTAATAAATATAGGTAATTAAAGGTGGCTGTGTCTAAACGCATAGCAGTCGATTTGAGCCCGGTCACCGCAGGTTTTGTTTTCTGGACGGGACAACTGCCCAGAGAGAAGAAACTATCAACGAGTAGCAATATCACACAACACAACGCATAAACAAATCTACAATAATAAGAAAGCTAATAGAGTCTTAAAAATCATTATTTTTACAAAATCAATGAGAAATTGTGAAGAATAAGCCGGAATTGAAATAACATACTACCTATATATATATATATATTTATATAGGTACCCGGATGTTCAGAGCCATGTTTAGGAAAATGTTAATGGAGTAATTGATTTTATATATTTTCAATTTGTAAATCATTACTTATCCTGGATAATTAATATATCTGTATTTATCCGAAACATATACCGCTACCATTATAATTCATAATATCATACCATTTTAATTTATCTAATAAACATTGCAGTTTCGTAAGGAAATTCTGTTTCAGTGGTTCCGACGAATAATTCTTATCGTGAATTGATACAGATTCAAGGATAAATAGTTCACTCAGTGATATGATTTTTTCCAAGTCAACTGAATGAGGCCTTGATTCGTAGTCATCTGGACGTTCTCCAATTACTAAAAATATAATATACACTCGCAAACACATATTTACACTCGAAATTATAATTAATGTCGGAATAACGATTCCGAGGACAACGACCGATTATTTTTATTCAAAATAATATTTACGGATATCATAATTATGTTGCGCTTTAATTTCTTGAGTTATCCGTACAAACGTTGACGATACGCTGGACGATGCCAATGTTTTCAAAATAGTTTTTTCGGTGCGAGTAGTCAAACAATCGTGTAGAAATGGATCAATCAAAAGTTTTTTCACTGATGGTATCCATATGTTTTCTAATTCGGTTTCCATTGATTTCACTAAACATCCAGATTTATTGCCGAGTAAAAAATGACTAGGCATATAGAAATCGGCTTCTTCGGCTAAATCATACACAGGAATAATCGAGTTTGTATTTTTAACAAAATATAAATATCTCTGTTTGGTGTTGATGTTGCCAATCATACATCCAAAGTGCACATGCAACTCTGGTAGTGTAATTGTTTTTTCTTGAATCACCTAAATTAAATCAGATATATTATGTATTATAATTTATAAATGTCAACTTTTATATATATATATATATATATATATATAAGCTGTAATTTAATTCCACCTTCCTCATTACTATATTTTTACCTTTATTGTAGTGTAATCCTTTATGATAAATATGATTAACTCATTTTTACATTATGAGCCTCACAGCCTAGCCATCATTTGAATTTCATTATATACAGATTAGTTGTACATTTATAAAATTAAACATATTTCAATAATTCAAAACTTACTAGAATAGTAAAATGAAAATTGTATTTTATATACTTTAAAGACTACTCCCATTTTTTTTTTTTACGGTGTTAAGACAATTCAAATTTTAATTATTAGTGTTCTATTGATATCACCAGTTATAATTTAAATCACTTATCTTGCGTTGATTCAGAAATCAAGTTTTCTGTTTTAATATATTTAAGTATTTATTGAATAATTGATCATGATTATTTAATTAATAGCTTCTATTCTGCTAATACTTGAGTATTTATTTCACGATCTCTATTATTTATTCCATACTATTTTATTTTCATATACTTACTTTTACTTTTTTATAAAATTTTTCCGAATATCTTTTTATTCCATCTTCGTCTGCCATCTGAATTGCTGAAAGTTGAATGAAATTATTTCAATAAAGTAAAAATTGAATATCAAAATTAGTTTTTTTTAAACATAATAGTATTTACTTGTAATTTATTATGAATACCTGCATATATAATTTATTTAATAACTATAATATTCATGTTGGTATATTATTACTTTATTAGGTACAAACTTATTATAAATTTGTAGTTATTATTGTAGTTAATTTTACACTTATACTCAAAACATGTTAATAATAGCAAAAAAATGAATTTGATTAAATTAACATTAAATTAATTGTTAAGGATAATTGTGACAATATATACCAATAAAAATTACCAGTATCAGGGCTTGAATAACCATCTCTTGATTTTCCGTCGTCTGATTCGTTCTCGGAATCTGTTGCTGGCGAATCACCGCTAGTTAATGTGTCTTCTCTATGAACGTGTTTTTTCTTTTTCTTCCTATCATGGTGATGTTTTTTTTTCTTTTTTTTACCATCAGAATCCCTGAGTGATTGAATTTCTAATTCAGACACTGTAAAAAATTGAATTTCTTTTTATTTCTTTTTTGTTTATTAGGGCATTTAGAAAAAAAATACAATTTTTATTGAAATCCGCTTCCTAGTCATGATTATACTGTGAATGAGATCAACATCATTCGATTTTAAGATATTATTTCGTCTTATTTTGTAATAATGTTTTGTTAATTGATTTTGCAAAACGTCTATACAGACTTATACCGTATTGTTCATTAATGTTTATATAACGTAAGTAGATATACCAATTCGAATACCAATTGAACTACTTACGTTCCTCTTCGACCTCGACCTCTTCTTTTATAATTTTTTTCACGGTAGTTGTATAAACGTAAAAAATATTAGTGTTTGTGTTTCTGTTAATCGTCGAAGATTCTAAGTACTGGATGAATTGTTGTTTTAATAGTCCTTCGTCCTTGTTCAGTGTTTCTCTGAACAAATTTACTGCCTCTTTCACGTTACCGATTTCGAAAACGTTGTTTATGCATTTTACAAACCACAACAGTCTGTAGTCCATTTTTCCTAAAACACATATATCACGTTATATATCACGCAACTAAAATTCATATATTATTAAACATATTCGAACAAATTCGAAGATAAAAAAAAATTCAAATTTAAGCATTCTTGCGGTCAAAAAAGTTAATCAGCTTGATAAAAATAGTTTATAATTACTTTTCAAAGTTAAACTTTTATTTAAGCATACATGTATGTATAAGTAAATATATATATATATATATATATATATATATATATATATATAACTTATATAAATCAAAAAAACAATAAATCGCGTTAATCTGTTTATTTTTATATTTTCCCTAATAATTTTTCAAGTCGCAGAAAATAATTTTAAATATCTTTTATGTTTTTATTTTAACTCACCCACTTCAAACCCAAGATTACGATTATTGTAGAAAAGGGGGTATTGAGCATATTCTTAATAAATTGTGCATAGGTATACATTTTTACTGTAAAATATTTTTTGTTTACATAAATATTATTACCACATTTTCTCACATAATACATTATAAACAGTTATTAAGTTCGAATAAAAGTACGATATTATACCTGTAACAATATAGTTCTACTATATTCTATGCAATGTATATCTTCTTCGAGTTATAACTCAGTATAACACACTTGTCCTAATGATTCACATTACATTTTACATAATACTAATGTACAATGTTTTTACTTTTTAGATCATACAAAAACTTTTAGATATCGTACATTAGATACACGTACTACAGCTACTACGAGCAATAAATAAATCAATATTTCTTAAACACATCCGAGAGCGGGCTCATTCAAGGACACACTACGATTTTAATAACCTGGCAACAAAACAAGGAAGTTGCCGTTTTCAACCCCAATATTGTTGGACGGCATATTGCCTAGATACGAGAACATCAGTTAGTCCAATAGCGCTGCATTTATTTATATATTTATTTATTACTAGAGAAGGAAGAGGAAGAACTAAAATATTAGTTTATTTTTAACCCTGGGTGAAATGGGATTTCATGGGTAGAACATTATTTTACGTCGGTGTTTTACGATATTTTAATTTGCATGCGAGTTATAAGTATGTAAAATATGAAAATTTTAAAAACTCATAACTCACTTAAAAATTAAAATATCGTAAAAAACCTACTTAAAAACACAGATAATATTCTTCTCATGATGTTTGATAATAGGTCAGTTTATACTATTATTAAATATTGTTTATACAGCATTTTGATCATTATGAACTACTGAACTGTCGAATAATTCAATATTATCTATTTATTATACAGTCATAATTTAGTTGTGTAGGTTGTTTATTTCACAATATAAGAGGTCATTTGATATCGCATTAGTATATACGAGTTTGACGATATATTATAATAATTATTATTATTATTGTGCAACTTTGGATTTGAATTATTAATAAATCGTAACAGATATGATATAGCTTCTGTTTGGAATACATAATACATATGAGTTATGAACATAGTTACAAGCAGTCCGTCATCATTCTCGGTTTTAATAAATTATTAAATTAATAAGCTGGTTTGTATTAAAAATTGTTTGGTTTGTTTGAAAAATAAAACAAAAAATTGAAAAAAATCAACGAATTGCATATTTATCAATATTACAGATCGATTTTAATTAATTTGCTGATATTGATTCATTATTCATTAAGCGTTTTATTACGACTTATGTTATATTGTCTAATAGCAATTAATTGTACCATTTGCAATAATATTTAAGTTTTCTATTGCAACCCGTGATTTCATTCGTACTCTTTAGTTATTATATCCGTACAATATAATACGAGAACTAATCTAGTCGAAAGAAGAGCGTTGTAAATTAGTGTTCTGAGTTTGCAAATTTCCAGCGAAGAAAACAATACCATGGACTACAGTTCACGCAGTTTGAAAAAAGCGTTCATTAAAATGTCTCGATGGATATGGAGTAAATCAAAAACGAATCAAGACCACTCATCTGATACCGAATGGGAGGTTAGAATAATATTATTATAGTGAAATCATTTTTTTCGTTGGTTTTGTGAATTATTTTATCAACTGTAATTGATATTTTTTATTTAACATTAAAGATCGACGATGATTATAGTAGTTTGGCGACGGGAGACTGTTCTAAAAATGTAAAATCAATTTCTGGAACTAGAACCATAAAAGAAATGACTGATGATGAAGAAAAGAAGACCGATCAAGATACGGGAAACCTAGATTTGGAAACCGTCATGACAGGTAGAACGCGAGCTTTTAAAAGAACTATATATTTTCAACTGTTTATTTTGTGTTTATAAAATGAGTTAATACGTAAAAAATTATGGTGTTTATAGTTGTGAACATACTGTACATTAAAAATATTCGTATGGAAAAAGAATTAAACTTATTGAAAAAGGGACAGTGTTCATTCGAACAAAGAATTCAAACCATTCAAGGTAATGAGTAGAATAATTATGTGATATTCTTAGATAAACGAAAACAGTTGTGTGATATATAACAGTCTGTGTATATATTTAGATTCTCACGCGGCGATTATGTCCAATAAAGACGCCAAATGCGACTTTGTAGTGGAGAAATTAAAGACCCTAACAGAAGAGGTTACGAAAACCACGAGGGACGTAGTTAATTGTAATTTAATGGAAATAGAGGCCGTTAAATGTATTTAAACACTGATGAATAATATGATGTATTTATCTGCGTTTAGTGTCTAAGTTGGAAAATGATAGTAAAAAGAAGCTGGACAACGAATTAAATCATATACAAGAAATAAATCGTAGTGTGTCACTGAAAATTATTGACATAGATGGTAGAGTTTTATAAGAAAATTAAAGTTGTGATAAATCAAAAACTTATAACTTGGCGTAAAATAATTTCTGTGCACATATTATTACACAGGTACGGTATTACAATTGATGAAAAATCAAAATGCCAATAACAGCAAATTAGAGAAACAACTAGAAATCTGCAAGGAATTGGCCATTAAAAATTCGACGGACATTGTTAACTGTAATTAAATTCACTATAGTCACTATAATCAATTACAATAATATACATAGTATAATACACATGTATGCGATTTAGGTGACGCTAAGATTGAGAAGTTATTAGAAAAGACGGTGGCCGTAGTAGTTATTCAAAAAAACGCATTGATTGATGCAAAGACAATTGTTGCAAAGGAGATTTACAACATAAAATCGAAATTAGCTATGATTGAACGCAGATGTATTTTCATCTAATTATATGGGTTTTTTTCTTAGTCCAATTTCAACTAAATAAAAAAAAATCTGATTCTAATTTGTAGGTAATATGAAGCAAAACCATATCAGCACTGATATTCAAAACATAAGATACGATATGAAGAAAGATTTACGAGATATAGGAAGTAATGCGTCATTTATATGATATTTTATATTTGTATTTATTATATCAGAATCTTCTAAAATGTCTATTTTAAACATCTTCATACTTTTAACTGTAGGTACAAATAATTATATTTTATAAGCCCAGGATCATTGAAATGAAATTAACGTATGAATTTGATCATTTGTGTCGTTGTATAATAGTTTAAAAATATCCATTTCCAATTATAATTACATATAGCATATTATATTATATTATATTATATTTGACGTATAGAAAGCCAAGGATTAAAAAATGAAAAAGCTGATCAAAACAACCGAAAGCACGACAAATTGAAAATGCGACTCTCCGTGATTGAAAGTTAGAATCAATACGTTAATTAAATCATCGACTAGAATATAGTATTTTTACTTTGAATTTTATATAAATTATTCGTAGACGACATGAGAAATCAATCAGAGCGATTCACGCAGAACATGTTGATGATGTCGATGGGGTGTTTGAGAGGAGTCAATCAGCCGAACAGTGTTCACGAAACGGTTTTTCAGCCTGGATCAATTTCTCCGAGAGCACCACCAACTACATCATCACCATCATATTCGACACCAATTCCAGCACCACCATCATGTTCGACACCACCTTCTGCACCACCACCACCACCTTTTGCACCACCACCACCGCCACCATCGCCACCAGGACCTCAAGTGAAACAATATCCAAACTATGTAGTAACTGATGAATTATTGAAGGACATGCATAAGCGGTTAAGAAAAACTGACGAAGGAATCAGTAAAATATCAGAGTGTACAGATATAAACATCCCTTGCTGTCCAGAAGCAATACTTCCTGAGGAACACTCAGAATCTCTGCCATCACCTTCGTCTCAATTGTCATCTTCAGCTTCTCCGTTGCCACCTCCAGCTCCTCCGTTGCCACTTCCAGCTCCTCTATTACCACAAGAACCTCAAGTTGAGACAACTTCAGTTTAACCACTAACTGGACTGGTGGACACACTTGTCTCCTAAATCTGGTTAGGTTAAATGTTGTCACATGAGTTTCCGGATATTTATATATATATATATATATGTTTATATACAGGGAGTATCTTATGTCGTTGTACACGTACTTTTTTTTATGATTATGGATAAATAATCGAAAATTTAAAAAAAAAAACCTCAAAAATACGTGTTTCTTATACAACGACATTTTTGTTGACAATTTGTTATACAAATTACATGCAGTAATATTTCCATATAATTGTAAACCAATAATTATCAGATAGCTATCACCGTTTCATGTTTAGCTCTGATATTGGAAAGTTCTATACTTCTATGTTAGGTTTTGATAGAATGTAATGCTTAAATATTTGGTTTTTATCAACTGTTTATAGTTGTACAACATAACCATATTACTTAGGCATTATATGTATTTATCTAGTTTATAATAAATATACCTGAAAACATGAACTTCATGATTCTCAATGTTATAAACTAAATTTTATATTCTTATGCTACCATTATATTGTACTTATCTCATATGTATACTTTTTATACAAAACAATAAATTTGATTAACTATTAATAAATATAATTTCTTATTGAATTATTAAATATATTATACTATTATATTAATTTGTGATAGTTTAATTTATATTAAATAAACATAAGATATCTGATAATCTTTATTTTAAAGGTCCACATAAATTAATGTGATTATTGTCTTAATAATACACCGATGACGTTAGATGTTACAATCTAACGGTTAGACGTTAGACCTTAGAGTCTTAGGCTATTATTACTTCGACTAGAACTTAGAAGACTCATTTACGTGTTAGTAAATAGATCAATGGCGGACAAATGATTTTGTCATGAGAGGGACTATTTTGAATAAACCATTTTTTTTTTTTTTTACAAAGCTCACTGCGAAAATTAAAACAAAATAATTATGAATGTTACGTGCTGAGTAGTTTCCTCGCAGGGTTACATAATGTTTAAGTGTGAAACTATGAAGTTGGAATGATAACAGACTTAAAATTCTTTTCACAGAATTGATAGATATTTTATTTAACATACTTGGCCAAGTAAATCAACAGTTTGTATAAAATATATAACGCGTGTCACGAACGGTTAAACTTCTTTACTGGATGGCTGAATACGTCTGCAGTCTTTGTTGCTGATCTGGAGCCCTTTTTATACATGAATCTAGACCCGGATTATCATTGTGGTTTCTTTGGATAGTTATTTTGATTGTCGTGTACAGCATATCGATTTAGTTTTACTTTTAATTGACAGTACATGTTTTAGTATGATCGTGCCTCGCGTATACTATGTTAATTTATGTTTATTTTTATATAGTACATGGTATATACTCCGCGCCGAATACAGTATATCCTATAAATAGTAATAGATAGATGCGTAGTATATTACAAAAAAAAAAAAAAAATTACGTCGGATAGATAACAAGTCAGAAAAAATACATTTTGGGTAAAAATTTAAAAATTAAAAATGTAAAAATGAAGTAACGGGAGAAGTACCGGGGGGCCAGGAATAAACATTAAAAAAATGTATATTAGGGGGGTCTTTCGTATTTGTATCTATCTAAGCCAAATATTAGAGACAACAAACGTTTTTAAATTTTAGGCTTTAATTTATTTATTATATATTTTAATTTATAGATACAATGTGTGTATGTTACTATATCCTTCAGATTCGTCAAAGAATAATCTCACAAGTTGTAAAAAAATGGATATTGTGTATTCTTTGTGCTCTTTAATTCTTTATACGACTAAAATTTTCATTTATCTGCATTAAGTAATTTATATTGAGTGTATAAAGTTGCATTACACTTACCTATTCTGCATTAAAATATATTGTAAAAGCGCTTTCTCAAAGTTAAAAATAATATAAAACCGTTTGAGAGTATCAATTGGCCAAGAGTTACTAAAGTCAATAATGTTAATAAGTATTGGACCACATTTGATACCTGACAGCAATGTGATAATATTGGAAAAAGTTCTGCGGAACTGAGCAAATTATTAATTTTGTAGTTCTTAAAACATTAGTATAATAATTAATATGTACCTAATATTTATTTTGAATTTTTCTGTTTTTATTTGTATATTTGTATAAAGCTTATAGTTAAAAAAGTACAAAAAAGATGAATTAAGCATTATTGACTTGAAATATTTATTATTTGAAATGTAATAGTAATAGGTCCAGTTGATTAACTCCTAGGACCCAGTTAGCCCCTGTGTTTTCCCATCAAAATACTTTAAATCATAAAGAGTCTCTTATAATTATTGCTAATATAGTATTTATAAGTTATAATCATAACACTTATTTAATTTAAATAATAATATTAATTGTATAATCATATTTATAATGATTTTATGTATGAGTGAAATATGAAAAATATTTGATATTGACGTTTAAGATTTATTGAATTTTGTGAATATTTATTCCAATGCTGCTATATTATCATGAAAATTAAAATTGATACTCTTCAATAATACTTAAAATAAATAATAAATTTATGTACATTTTTAAAAGGGGTCATTAAACGGTTCAAATGTTATTTTTTATAGCTTTTTGAATAAATAATTGAGTTGGTTTACTGATAATTAGTTATATCATTATTACAATTTCTTATTTATGATATAACACCCATATAAGTATTATGTTTTTAGATTGACTTAAGTTTGAACTTGATTTCTTTGGTTAATTTATGAATTAACCTATGGGTTTGATATTAATAATCTCAGTGATATTTAAATAAAGTAATCTTTTTCTTAAAATATTTACACTGCACATATTTTTTTTAATCTTAAATATGTTACTATAATGCGTTTTCTCATGTAACTAATATCTATTCGATGATATAAATAAGCAGCAATTATTATATATTAGTATATTACAATAAATTAAAAAGATATAATATATTTAATATGTAATATGCAAGCAATATGTAAAAAGTAATACTACAAACACGTAGAAAAAAAGGTAGAAATCAAATAGTTATATAATATTTAAAGTAGTTTTTAATATCGTTGATTAAATATTCCAAGTTCAGTGAATTGGATTTAACTTCTTCATCATGTAGTATTGTATCAAATCTAATAAGATATTAAAACGGATTAAGTTTTATTCAAATGATATAACACCAATTAAATAAATACTAATATTTACCCTAAAAACACCAAAATCTTTGACAATTGTTTTGCTTTGAAAAGTCTAATTAATATGTTAGCAGCTTTTAATCTAATATGAATGTTTTTGTTCAAAGCTGCAAGTGTTAATGACACAACAAAACAAGTCTGATCGTTTTTCAACAGACATAGCACAATAGGGGATATTTGTTGCATTATATTCTGTAAATATTAAAATTAATTTGATTTATTATTGTATGTTTAAAAAAAATGTCAAATGGAAAGTATTATAAATATATGTAAAATAAGAAAAATAAATTATATCATTGACTTGTTATTTGATTCAACGTTATAATAATATTGAGAAATGACTCATTTCTCATTTCAAATGAGTAATTACAGACATTTTCTTCGAAAAAAAAAAAAAACAATAATTTTATCGTGTATAAAAATTTTGAAATAATAATATTGTGGTCAATGTATTGAATATGTCTCATATCGACAATCATCCTAGTATGAAACACGAGCATAATATTATATGTATTATGCTATCATTGCTTTTATTATTGTTATTATAAAGCATATTATGTTATGTGACCTATTATATTATTATGTATCATGTATAATATCAAATTGTTCATAATAAAATTTTTAATTACATGGACTTCGTCCAAATCCGTTTCTTCCTTGAAGTTGTTAAGTAAACTATAACATTCGCGATAAATGAATTCACTTATAAATTTCACGATAAGTTTATCTCTTTTATACTTAAAACAAGATTTCTTTGTATAAGACTGATCTGGATCTGAAACGAGAATGATGTTTTAAGCGTTGGAAGGTATACGGAATCTCCATAAATTGTTTATAGTATGCTAACGCGCGTTTAACGCTTGAAAGTTGTGAAAATTGTAAAGGCGCGCGCTTACATAATATGCACGGACCAGTCATATAAGTTGTTCATATGGACGGCGATTTTTGTGACGTTGAACGTTTAAATTCCATATTTAAAATTCGAATTTCAGAAGTTTTAAATAACATTTTAATTTCACACGTTCACATGTTCTTAGTTTTGGATAAAAATTTATATATTGACTTTCATTGGGTCTAGATAATAACATCGGATGAACCCATAGAGTATAGTACAGAGATGTGCCCCAAACTAATATCTATGTGAATCTCTATCTAATGAATCTAATAATTTCCTTTCCGTTTTCGATTACAATGACACGAATTTCTCGAGTGCAAAATCCACAAACATACAGTTGTCTCTTCGTCTATTTTCGTATAGTGATTGAAGTGTATACTAGATTGCCTAGAGACAACTTTGCAAGTTTATATTTCGATTAAAAAACGGCTGTTAACGCTGGTTCGACGTTACCGTGTGGACACGACTATTCAACATTTTAACACGCGTCTAATGCTTGCCATGTGTACTAAGCCCTTGAATTAATAACCTAACCCTAACCTTGTTACCAGTAACCCAAATTTTCTTAAATCATTAAAATAATAAAATCTTTGACGTGCCGGTGTAGTTATATAACCTCTTCAACAGATTTACCAACACTACACCCTTATCAGTTATTATTGTATAGATAGTTTAGCACCCTACAGGTATAATATAAATATTTTCTTTCATAGATTAAAGTCTGTTTATTTGTTTTATACCTCAATTCTCAAATCAAAACACACCATACTCCTCTCTAAGAATCGAAAAAAAAACTATTTATAATACTAATAATTACTACTACTTATAATTATACCTTCATGGATCCAATTGTAGAAGTACATGTCAGTTATCTCGTGTATTAATGGTCTAAACGTCGTCGACATTATTACCTCTCTAAACGGATCACGTTCTAATATTAATAGATGCCCAACAGCTTTGGCTATACTATACGTCTAGAAATAATAATCCATCCGTAAATCGTAGGTATAAAGTATAATCCATTGGATGAACAATATGGCCATATAGCAATACTACATATTATTTTAAAATTTTAATAATATTTCAATAATAATTGTTACTTTCGATAATTTCGATCCAGTTATTTTTAATAATACACACAAACAATGCAGTTGGAGATCCCCATTTTCTTTTAATAAATCTGTTATTAACATCCACATGGATTTTTCCGGGAGGATCCCTTGGACATATAGTTCGGCGTTAAATCTAACAAATGTCGAATCATGAATTATTTGTTTTTTTTTTTTTCATCAAATTATTATTTAGGTAAAGCCATAAAGAACATACTTAATATTCGCTAAGTACAAATTGTAATTTTCCATTTGCGATTGGTCCAAATCACCGTAAAATGTAGGCTATAATGTAAAAAATGATCCAATCGAGAAAAACGCAAATGTTATGATAATTGTAACCCTTCCACTTAATGCAAATGTTAAACGTATTACCAAATCGTCATTTGATGTTTTCAAAGTTCCGTTGTGCTCCTGAGCATCCGGGTATGAATAAAGAATGTCGTAACACTTGGACAACAAGAACGATTTGAATAACTTATATGAGTCTTTTACAGATCCGTTACACCAGGTTACATTCACTATGGACGCACATAGTTGAACGTATAGCGTTGTGTTATCGGGTTCGTTTAAGGCCTAATTACACACATAACTGTTAATGTTGTATTTTTATTTTCTACCCTTTTATGAATGATATACGCCATGACGTCGAGTTCATATATAGTTAGTGCACGTAATGCAGTAATATTTTTGGCCATTTGTGTAATGTTCTTGGGGTTTAAATGGTCAAGCACTGATTGTACAATGCTGAAAATCCTCTGGTGAAAACATTTTAAATTCCATAAATATGTTGTATTGGAAAATTGAAAAAAAATAACCAAACAAATTATATTATTTGTATCAGAGTGCAGAACAATTTGTGACTGCTAAAAACGAATATGAAGTTTAGAAAAATAAACCACTAAAATAATTGATTCGGAGCTGCTTCTAGTAATTTTTGTTCAATACGTTATTATGAGAGGATTAAATTAATAAACAATTAAACTATAATAATTAATATAAAATAAATTTATTTGCATTTATCTATGTTGTAATGAAAATGTATTTCTTTATACCTACCATGGAGTTAGCCATAATTCTAGTTTCTTAATTGTGATGTAAGAATAAATATGTAATAAATATTGATTAGGTATCTGAAATAAAGTTATATTATTTACTAAGTGGATTTCACAATAATGATGTTTTTGATTTATTATATCGTATATTATTATATTGTTGCTAGGTACAGTCGTGCAGGTGTGTTGACAATTTTATATTCATATTTATGACATGAAGAATATTATTATAAAAACCTTGGAAAAGGAAAGTTCATATTTCACATATTAAGACCTAGAACTTTAGTGTGGTTGGAGATAGGATCAGATCTAATTCTAATTCAGATCTAATCTCAGGGTTACACATTCAGATTCAAATAAACAACGTAACTGGACCACAATAGATCATACGAATTATAGGCCATTATGTTTTGTCTAGGATAAATTCATTCAAGTGTAGTGGGTATTAAATATTTTGTGGTATAAATTACGCAAAAGCGTCTTCTTTCTAAATACTTTTAGTTCTTCTCCGGTTAAATTACATAACACATGGAACTTAAATGTTATGATTTCATTTAACTAATTTTTATTCGTATGCAAACTTGTTCAAAAATGTTCAGCTGTATTAATTTATGTTAACAGAAATCGTTTAAGTTAATACTCTGGTTAGATGTTAAACGTATCTTCGTTGGACTAACAAGTGGTTCGAGGTTCTATATTTTCAAAAATATAATTTTTTTCATAACTGGAAAATCATATACAATATACGAAAATACCCATACATATTTTATATAATATATTATGATATACTATTTATAATAGGTATATCAGTAATGTATGTAATGTTTTAACGTATAAATATACATGAATATATTATATAAATACATGTACATTTTATCAAAATATTTACGAAGTCATTATTTTGAGTACTCGGCCCACACAAAACTCGCAATTGATGTTCCGATAAAATTGTTTTTAATATATCTATATGTACTTTGAAACGTAAAAATTAATTATTATAAATAATTACCTTCTTAAACGATTATTTGTTATTCAAAACGTGTTTTCGTGCAATTAGGATCGCTTTTAATGAATTAGTACTTATAATGACTGAATGGCATCAGTTACACATGCAAGTATGCAATTCAAAATATCACATGAATGCATAATCAAAAATATTCAAAAAGAAATCGTACGTAGGGATTAATATCCGTTGAAATGTAATGTATGTAATGTAATGTATGTTTTGAATTTTGAATCAAGTAAAATGTAGTTGTTTATTTATTCTATAGCTATTGAGTTTATTGTAGCTAACAGCCTAACTATTAAAATCATTAATAGCTTTGGCTGTTTTAATTGTTTATTACAGTTAATAAAAATAGGCGCAATATACCCTACTTTAAATACCTACTTTATTCCCGAAATATTCCCGAGTCACTCAGGAATATTCCTTCAAAAAGAACCAACTAATTATTGTAGTAGGGTTGTACGAGTATTCGATATTACTAGATATTTACATATTATTTTAATAAATCAGGCACTAAAGGTTATTTTGTTTTGGTGCTTATATTCATTGAATTTAAAACTATGAATTAATTATAATTTGTAAGAATTTATATTCAATATTGTAATTGTTTTGTCGTAATTTATAATATGTTTGCGGGTTTTCGGGCGATCGGTTATGCTTTATACCCGCATGCAATTTTATTACAGTAATCCCTCGTTATCCACGGAGGTTACGTTCCAGCAAACCTGCGCGGATAACGAAACCGCGAATAGCGATATTATTACTCTGAGGATATATCAATGTAAAAAGGGAGGTTAGGTTTAATATTATTTTTTAATAATAAATTATTAATCAGTTAATTATTTAATTAATTATTTTTTAATTCATACAAATAATTTATTTATTATCTATACATACATATTAAGAAGGATGAAAAAACTTAGTATTAGATGTTTGCTTTCTTTTGTTTTTTACGTCTTTGCGAACTTCTTCATATGGCACCAGTAATTCTTGGATTCCTCTTTTGAACTTTAATGCTCTTTCAGTGGATGGATCTGTCTCAAGAATCGTTCAGTTAGTTGGTTTGCCATTTAAAAAACCTCATTGATTGATGTAGAGGAAAAATCCAGCTTCACAGGTTCTTCTTCCTCATTATCCTCCATAGATTGGTTTGATTCATTTTGGGTTACGGTAATTTCTTCCAGGTCTTCCAATGTAAGCTCCTGATCATAGTTATTCATAATTTCTTTTATATCGTCTCTACTTGTCTTATCAAAACCTTCTACGTCCCGAGCAATTACTACGATTTCATCCACAGTGGTGGTATTGTCTTTTTGTATATTTCAGTAAGTTCAGTTGTAAGTACGCGCTACGACGAGGCGACCGTCGTTCTCGCGGTTTGTGTGAAAATAAAAGTATGCATGTAGTAAACCATCGTGTTGTTTTTCTTGGCCATTGCCACTAATAGTGGCCCACTATTAATAACACCCCTACAAATTATTATTTTTAATAGACTTGAGGAGTTGGTATACCTAAGGGCTAAGATGTAACTTGTTTTGGTGATTTGTTAACATAATATGACAAAATATTATATTATCCAGCGCGCCAGAGTCGTGGCGCATGCTAAGTAAAAAAAAAAAAAAAAACGGCACGACGGTGTATAGTCATTGATTTTATAATAGATATATTTTATAAAACCAATGGTATAATATATCGAAGCAGAAGTTGCCCATTTAAACTGTTTAAAATACAGGTACATTTGTTGTACGACATAAGTACATAACTAATTTTCTAATTCATCAATTAACTCCTACTAAACTTTTAAAACTTCAGAAATATTTTGTAGAGGTGCTTTTGTAAAAATCATCAAAATCGTACATTTAGAAATTAAGTTATAAATGAAAAAGTACGAACTTCTTAATGGAAATTTATAGTAAATTCAGAATCACGGTAGCCACCGTCGTCATCGTCGTTGCATAAGAGATAAAACGGTTTCCCCACTCGATTTCGTATATGTAGCTCCCTCGGCCTAGGTGGGAGGAACTGCCGGATTCTGTGCCGTGTGTCGGCGGGTGCCAGCTCATAACACTCATAAGTTATGAGCACATACTAAGATTACTTATATCTTAGTTCGTGGTTATTAGTCATAACCATTTCGTTATCTTCCGTCGTTTGTAGCTATCGTGTATATTATTATTTATTATATTATAGCGTGTAAGTAATACAGTTATACTGTTCACACATGGCACATCGCGTACAACTGTGACGTTGATAATCCTAATCAACATAGTCGACACTGTTACACTGAGCTATTATAAAAAAAGTTGTATTTATTATTTCAAAGAAAAGATATTTACATTTATTTAATTATAAATAATATGTCAACTAAGTTACGAAAAAATGAGCTCAGTACAATGAAATGTACTTATTATATATAAAAAAAAAAAACTTGATGATAAAAATTATTTATATCACAACGAAAACCCTTCGTAAACTACGTGTAAAAATGGCTAAGGAAAAAAAAATAGATATTCAAGCTCTATAAAGATGTGATATCATAAAAAAAATGCTATGTATATTGGATTTAACTAAACTTATTTTGTTTCAATAATTTATTAACTTGGCAAGGAGTTATTTCGTAAAAGAAACAATATATTTTCTTAATATTCTTTTAAATACCAAATATATGATGTGTTACGTCTTTACGTATTTACTGCTGATTCCAAAGCTATATTATTATAATTATTCTCTTTGAATAGTGTTACTTTCTTATTATTTTCTCCACTTTTACATCCAACAATTGAACATTTACGCATGTTGGACGAACGATATATGTATCATACGATTTAATATACCAGTTAAATGTGCGATGAATGATATTTTATGATCGAAGTATTATATAATACTATGTTCTGCATAAGATTTAGTTCCGTGAATTAATTATTTTTCATTCATTCATCCAATGACTAACTTTTGACCTTTATAAATTTGAGGGAAAGTCATAAATATAAATTAAATATTAAAGATTGGTTCATTAAAATGAACATAGATAGAGCGCGAGACGGGCTCGTACTTCTCCCCCCCCCCGATATACGTCACACCAAAACCACAAGCAGCCCGGTGATATGATTATCGTTTCCAGTCCATACTAACTAAAGGTTCTCGCACAGTGCTGCGGTACGCGATACGGTATCGGTACGGTACATGTAAAAATAGTGTACCGTATCGATTACCGCTGCAGTGTGTGAGAACCTTTAGTCCGTGGTAAAGACTAAAGGGCATGACCGGGCGGTGGACGAATTTATTTGTGTTCGTCGACCGTCACGCGCAGCCTGCCTCTGATTGGTTCACTAAAAACCAGCTCACGGTTATACAATGTGTCCCAAAAATGTGAACCATAAACACACTGTGCTGTAGTGATTTGCACATATGGCTCGCTACCATACGCTGATATACGTGAAATATGTTCATTTTTCATTATGTGATTTATATGCCGATATTACAAAAATATCAAGTATTCTCTGACGTGTTAGATATTCTCTAACCTCTAAAATATGCTTTTCATGCAAAATAAATTTTTTCCCATGAATTCTGTGCTTCATGAATCGTAAAGATTTCTCACTCCCATTAAACTGCATAAACATGTAAAATCATAAAAATCCGATTTCTAATTATTACATATTATTTTAATTAATATAAACTATTCGTTATCTGCGTACGTCCCTGCATGCGTATCACGAAATCGACATCGTACCTGTTGGTTTTTGATGCTTTGTCCATTGTTTTCGTAACATCAAAAATGAAACTATGCACATTACACACATCTATTTTTATTATTTTTTTCGCATGCTTTCTACGTAGCACGTAATCACCGCGACCACCGCCCGCCGCACATTAAGCGGCCGCCCCCCACCCAAACCAGGCGAAAAGTACGCGCGAGTGCGGCTCACGGCTGGTTAACCTCAACAGCGCGCGCGATTTCACAGTGACACCGCGACAGTGAAGTGAACAGTTGTCAGTCTTCTTCGTTTGTCCGTCTGCAGTCTGTCGGCTCATTCGTCCGTCGCACAACTGTGCCGTACGCGCACAAGTGTCTCCGGTCCGTCCCTGCGCCCGAGTGCACGCCACTCGCCGTACACGGAATACCGTGCAAATAGTACACCGTCCCGGCCACCATCATGGACCGCAAGAATCGCAGCCCGTCGTTTCCGGTGGTGTCGCTGGTGCTGGCGCTGCTGCCGACCGCGTGTGTCTTGTCGCTAGCGGCCGTCGGCCACGAGTGTCCAATGAACGTGTCCGAACCAGTGACCGGGGAAGCCCGGCTGGTGGACGGCACGCTGTTGACGGGCAATCCCGAACGCTCTTACGGCGCGTCCCAGTTCCGGTTCGCGCCCAACGGCTCCGGTTTCGAACTGTGCACGTGCACGCTAAAGCCGTGCGTGCTGAAGTGCTGTAGCGGGGACGAAGTGTGGGGGGACAAGTGCATGAAACCCAACGACGACTACGTGCCGCAGGGATCGTTCGCGGTACGTACAATAATCTTACGTTCGTGTTGGTTTGGTGTACTGCAGTGGCGGGTGGTTTCCCCCCGAGGGGAGGGGGGGTTATTTTTCGGCTCCGCGAAAATGGTTTAACGGAAAAAGATACGAATTGAGAAATTAGACTTGGGCACATCACGCCGCCGCGTGTCACATACTGTACCGGAAACCAAACCCAGTGGACGGAGATCGCACGCCTAGAACAAGACTGGGAAAGATAACAAAATTTATTTGAGTTTTTTACCGTTTTCGGGTGGTTAGAAACGAGCTTCGTACAACGTGCCTCGAGTACGTCGCGTCATGTTAAATTTCATTCGGCCACCAATAAGATGTGTCAAGAGTTAAATTTTAAAAATATGTTTAGCCAATTAAGGCAATGGAACCGTCATGAGCTTCGCGGAATAGTGATACATATGTTTTTAATTTGTTCAATTGACTGTCTTGTTTCAATTTGTGGCGTTGTAAAAACAAATTCCCGTATAATGTGTTGAGTGCTACAAAACAGCAACGTTTCTCGAGGTATTGCATAGTACTACGAGTGAAACGTAAGATCACCATAATTTGATTAATAACATACGAGTGTGCATAATTTCAATCCAACACTGCAATCACATTTTAATATATAACAATATAACATTCTTACCAACAATTACGTGTGTGCTATACAACATTATCTTAAAAATTGGGTGGTCTCACATTCACTTAAAAAGTTTAAAATGCCGCAAGTATATACGTTTTCGGGGTTATGACTTTATGAGCATATATTTCATGATTATTGAAATTGCCACACTAAAGCACAATGTTGGATGTTAGTAAATATCAGGGACTAAGATATCTTAGTATATCTTTTAGTCCGTGATAAATATTAAAGTTTTTAATTTAGAATGCATGAATAAATGACATTTTATATCTGTTAAAATCTTGTAATTTTAAATTTCAAATTAATTTTTTTAAAACTATAAATTTTGAGTAGTGACGATGGTCTAGTTCTAGTTATGCGAATTACATTATAATATATTATAATATTGTTGTAATAATTATCGAAAAGTCTCGCTAGAGACTCCTTTTTGTACGTAAGAAACACCGATAAGAAACCGATGGCGAGACTATTATACATCTAGTTTCGTCGCAGCGCTCGGATCTCTCATTCGCACGCGTTGGTTGCATGCGGAGTGTGAGAGAGACAGAGCTAAGAACTGCAAATTTTCGATTCTCAATTTTCTCTCGTCCCAAGGGTTGCCAACCGGCCCGCATGAGTTATTATACTCGCGGTACTTTCCGGCGTTGTGGCATTACTAAGTTATCTAATAGTAATAGTAATAGTAACAACAACAACTACGCACGGCGCACCGCACGCTTTATCTTATTAATAGCCACGGCTGTAGATATTCTACTATAAACAGGTGAAGAAATCGATTACGGTATAAAATATACTAACACAAATTATAAATAACTCAGTGTTTTAGTGTGGCGTCCGGAGTCGTATCATAGATGCGTATATGTGTGCCTGTGTGGTCGCTGTGGAACGTAGTACCATTGATTATAAATACTATAAAGTATAAATGTATTTATAATCAATGCTTCAGAAAAATAATTGAAATCTACAAAATTGTACTTCGGAGAAGTAAAAAAGGCTTTCTATGCGTAAGTCGAAGCGATTGGGAGAAAAGATAGAATTTTGATGTTAATAAAGAAGTGAAATCAATCCCAAAATTCTGTGCCACAACTTGAAAAATATCAATTCACAAACAGAAAAAAATTAGCATAGCACGGCGCCAATTACAGATTGTCAAAAAAATTCGAGTCGGACAGATTAACAAGTCGACTACTCCGATTTATGGCTAATTTCATCATTAATATGCGCCGTGCTGTGCTAATTTTTTTTTTTTTTTTTGTGAATTGATATTTTTCAAGTTGTGGCACAGAATTTTGGGAGTGATTTCACTTCTTTATTAACATCAAAATTCTATCTTTTCTCCTAATCGCTTCGACTTACGCACAGAAAGCCTTTTTTACTTCTCCGAAGTACTTTTTTGTACAATATATATGTACAAATTTTATTAGAACATCGCGGAATTGTAAGCCATGTGTTTTCCATCTCTGTCTATCACACATGCAACATAGGAATTTAAATTTTAAATTCGTTATGAAGTTTTCTTTAGATCAACCTTCTGACATTTTTAAAATGTTGTACTTAACGTACTCAAAAAATTAACTTTTATTGATTTTTGTGTTACCAATTTGTTTAATTCTATTTTGGGGGACAAAACTAAAAAAGTGGGAAAGTCGATCTAAAGTAGACTTTGATCAGCTTTCATTGCAATCAATATTTTCAATTAACTTCAACATTATGTTTTCTCTTCATGCCCATATACTAGTATAGCACATTACATGTATCATAATATTTATGATTTTAGTACATCCCAGTTTTCGAAATTGGTCGTTTAATGTGTTGATGAAATAAAGTAAAATATATGAGAATTAAGACATTCATGTACAATAAATTATTTGTTATTTATTTATTGAATGTAATAACAGAAAATAGCCCAGTTAATAAATAATTCATATCAATGATAAGTTTAAAGTATAGTTTCAATTGTTTTAAATGTACATTAAAATAGTTATACAATAGTAATATAATAACGAATCAATAAAAAGTTCAATACTATAAGTCTACAACTGTGTAACTCGTTATTAGTTAATAATAAGGAAGAAAAAATGAATACTTTTATCATATTGCATTGAATAGAATTAGATTAAGAGCCATACATAATAGTAAATAATTAGTGGTATATTACTTGTTTCTGATAAAATAAATTACTAGAAGCGACATATGCCAAATTACATATTTTGACACATGATATACTAAATATTATTTATCATATAAATAGCTTCATAAATATATTTATTGCATTGGCAATACTTTAGGTACTTTTAATGAATATTTAAAATGTAGGTGATTTATAAATTATTATTTTGTAAAAACAAAATAGATACATGACTGTTATTTTTAGTTAGGATAAATTAATTATAATTGTTGAATTTTAATTAGTTGAGCATTTAATTAATTTAAAACATAACATATGTAATGTAATATGAATATATAATTATAGATAATAGTATTGCTGTATTAATAATGCAGAAAAATGTAATACTTGAATGAACTGAATAAAACTATTTTTTACACTGCAAGTTAATTAATTTTTTTTAGCTTCTATCGAAAAATATAAATACATATGCAAACAATAACATAGTAACTGTTCATGTGTTATCAATGTAAACTTGTTATACATGTGGTCGTCGAAAGGCACGGCTATAGATACTAGTATTGTGCCGTGTCGAAAGGTAATAGCGCCGTAATATGTATTCAAATTTCACTACAAAAAATAATACCTACGACAGTTGCCGACCGTATGGTACGTGGAAGGGGAACGATGCGTAACAACGGACAAGTTTTTAGTGTTTCTAGTAATTCTACATCAATTTATTATTTCATTATTCAATGTGTATATTATATTATTATAATTATAAACGCATGTACCCATGCCCCATTGTATGGAATATCTATATTTGTAGACTATATATATATAAACTAATAATTTATTAATAAATATTGTTGTGTGTAATTTGTATAAAATATAAATAATATAAGTTTTAACGTAATAATATGTTAGTTCTCCTTCTCTGTACTATTTACAGTTGATAGTTAATACGTGGTGTGTTTCATATCATATATTTTGTTTTAGACAGTCGATTTAATTTCGAAAGAATCACTCACCAAATAATTTTTATCGTTCAAATATTTCAGCTGATTTCGATACCGAGAGAATCACTCGAGAGTTTTCAATACAATCGAAATAATCGATTAAATCCAACAATCGAGTATTTCCAGTAATTTGTTAGTAATTGTTCACTAGTTTGTACGATCGTTCTCAGTTCCCCTAGACCTCTCTGAGGTCGCACTGTGCAGTGCATAATGTTTATGCTACCGCACCTCTACCGTTCGATATACATGAATATTATTTTCTAATTCTCAGGGATAAATCTGAAATCTGAAATCATGCTGCAACTGTGGCACTGTCAACTATTTATAACACAAATCTGTGTAAGGCTGAAAGTGTCTTCCGATTCCAATGCATACCAATCGTCATTTTGTTTTTGTAATAATTCAATGAATAACTCGATATCAGTATTTCAATAGGTAGGTTATAGGTCGAACGCACTTAAATTTAGATTAAATAGAAATAAAAACAATACCTGCAGTTTTATGTTAAAAACTGCAACGTTGCCAGATTAATACGAAATAAATTTATTAAAAACTCCGATTCTTACTATTTACTAAATAGACGGTCTTGAAGTATTTAGAAGTGTATAACAGAAATAATTATTGACTAAAAATGTACAATATTTTTTGTACTTCAAAAACTCCATTTTAAATTAAATTGATTGATAATCAAAAAACTAATTTGATCGGGATTGAGAATAAAAAATTAATTTATTAAAACATATGGATGTTTCCCAGTGTTCGATGAAATAATCGGATTTTTAACCATAAGTACCTATTTATATTTACCCGTTTCGATACCTATTATGGATTGATTTGAAAATGTACAAAGACTTAAGTGTCTTTAACAGATTATTATTATTATTATATTATTATAATTATTATAAGAACAGATCGATGAGAATATCATGTTAGTTTTGTAGAATGAAGTACTTTTTTCCCTATCATAACTTAAAATTATTTTTTAATTTTTCGGAAATTTATCTGCAATGAAATTGATCTTACATTTAGTTTTGATTTTATTTCGTAATTTAGATGTTATATATATATATGTATGTGTATATAGTTAATATTAGATCATTATCAACTGAGTGCTATTGATTTAACAATATTTATTGTGAATGTTAACTTTTAGCTGGTGAACATGTGCATATGGCAATTGCTTAAATTAGGTTAACAAAATCTGTAATATAAGAAATATCAGTAATTGTGATGTCTAGCCGTAGGTATTTTGGATTTTAAATGTTTTGGCTTACCGTACGATTTCAATTTTAAACATTAAAAAAAATATTATATCTATTTAATTAAAGGCCCGGAAAAGTTCTATCCTTTATCATGTCCAATAGTACCATGTAGGCTGTATAATGTGTTAAAGTCTAAAAGGAAATCTATAGAAAACTTAAAAGACATTTTCAATGATATACCTATTATTAATTTATAATTATTCTATGAACACTCTTTTTGATATGGCCATAGGCACAACTAAAGTTTATATTTTTTTTGGGGGAGAGGGGGGGGGGGCTAAAATTACTTCGACAACACAGACCCGGAGGGCTATGAAAATATTTAAGGGGGCCAAGTCCCCCCTAGTTGTGCCCTTGGAAATGGCCTTGTTTATAGTCTAAAAATGTTGTTCTTATAAGTTATAACCTATACACTAGTATTTTTAACAAATGTTATGTAACTGGAGGGCTAGAACGCCAGAACAACGAATATATCCAACTCTTCAGCCAGAATAACGAAAACATAAACATATTTTTTGTAACTAGTATAGATCCCTTTATTGCGTGTTGTAACCCTACATTTTGGCAGAGTGACCAGATGGCGCGGAGTGAGAGGGGATCGTAAACTGCACTAAATTTTTTTTCTCGAAGTCGATGTGTGGGCTTAACTGTCGCTAAAATAGTTAAATATTAAATAAACTACGACACAAACGATAAGATACCTAATATAATGGGTAATCCACGATAATTTATTTTATATACCTACTATAACTACTGCATATACTAATATTGAGTAATATATATATAAATTCAAAAAAAGCATCCTCAATCCATGTGGCTTGAGTCTAAAAAGTTTCAAACATAAAAACAACGGGGTGTTTTCTATTACATCCCTTATACGTACGTAATATCTTACGTAATCAAGCATTCCTGCACCTCTTTATTTAATTTTAGTTATATTTAGCCTATTAAAGAATTCTTTATTTTATACACCATTATTCCATTATACATGAACCAATGTTATGAATTCTCCTACATTGTTTGAGACCTGACATTTGAATACTTGATCATCAATATTTCTCCTATCTAACATATTTTTGTTTTATTATAAATTTAGATGATTTAAGTGATATAAAAGTTACAAGCAATGTTAACTATTTTAATTATTTATCAATAACGAAGATAAATAATTTTACGTGATAACATAGGTATGAAAAATTTGATGTCTGCACAGTAAAAAAAAGTGGTTTCAGTGGTTGGAATATTTGCGGTCGTCACTTTTTTCATGCTATTTGCGGTCAATTTATTTCTATCTACCTAAGCATCTATGTATATTATGTCTACTATATACTATTCATGTGCTGTAATATATGAAAAATTTCCTTCACACTTATCCAAGCTTAGGACTGGCTTAATATTATTTTTATAAATTATTAACAAATAATTGTTGAATACAAACAATATACTATTACAATATACAATGCACTATAATGTAGTATTAGATAACCTTACTAGTTTCACTGTAAAAATTAATAATTATAAGTTTATTATTATTAGATATATTGAGTTATGGTAATTTGGAATTTTATGAGTATCATTATCGCTTGGCAGTATCTTCATATTTATGCTGTCGTGTTCAAAAGTTAATTGTTGTTATTCGATGTAGCTACTTGGTTGGTATTTTAGCAATAATATTTACTCCTGGTTTCGTCGATAACATTTACTGAGTCTTTAGTATAACATACACCTTGGTATAGTGCATTAGTAGTATAGTGCATATTGCTAAAATGTTAGAAACAACTAAAGGTTTATATTTACATAGGCGAAACTAGACACTTTTATTTGGTCAGGCCAAATGAAAAATATAAAAAATATTTCTATTAAAATTATATTTTCATTATATTATAATTTGTTAATTAAAGAAAGTATTAAACGATTTTCATTCATAAGTTACCTATATTTTATTATTAAAGAATCTCGATTATGGACGAAATAATAAGTGTTATATTATTATTTATTTTGTTTTTTTTTTGGGGGAGGGGGGGCATAAATTATATGCCGGGGGCGCCAAATTTTTAAATACGGGTCTGAGTATTATATAAAACGTACAAATGTATACTTTACATATATAAATATATTATTTATAATGCCTAAATAATTATTAAAATTTATAATATATCGGTATATATTTTTAGTCAGTATTAAGTCAGGCCATGGCTTGACTGGCCTGACCCGTAGTTTCGCCTATGATCATTTACTTTTCCATGATGGTTATCAATACAGAAAATATTGAACTAATAATACAAGTATAACAACCTGGGTATGCTTGAATGAAAAAAAAGAAGAAAAATGTAAAGGAAGAATGAAAACTACAGGTAAGAAAATTTTAAGTGTAACTATACACCAATGTAAATATGACTCGGCAAAAATTAAAGTAAAAAAAAAATATAATATTGCTAAACAACGTATACGAAATTCGACATACTCTCCCGCTTAAATTTTCTGAGTAGAGTTTGATGACGGTGATGAAGATAGAATTATAAGTTTATGTTCAGTTATTTAAATATGAAAGGCAAAAGAAGAAAACACGTACATTCAATTGGATCAAAGAATTAAAAAAAAACATTAGCAGCTTATGAAATAGATGGAAATTTAAAAAAATGCTTGAACATCATTGTCAATATTCAGAAACTAGACTAAATTATAACAAATGGTTTATATTTAACAACTATTATTTTTATTGACGAATATAATATATAATTGTAAAAATATATTTGAATAATTCATTATATTAATATAATATATAATGATAAAACATTAAGCTTTTAAACACGCTAGTAAAAATACTGCCAGTCCTAAGCCTGGATAAGTGTGAAGGAAAGTTTTAATATTATAGCATATTAAATTATTATACTTAGTATATAACATAATATACATTGACACTTAGGTAGACAGAAATAAATTGACCGCAAATGTCCCTGAACCGAAAAATGTTTATATATGTATAAACCATATATATATATATATATATATATATATATAAACTAATGGAATGCGCTTTGACACCCTCCCGTCAACCAAACTTCCATACCAATAGTGAGTTAGAGCAGTCATTCTCATTATTCTCAAAGTGGGTGATAGCGCCCCCTTGTGGGCATTGATAGTCTACGGCGGGAGGGAAGTTTACCAATTGCGCTTAAAATTACCTTTTCATATACCAATTGCGCTCGAAACATTTTAGGGTCGATATACCAATTGCGCTTTAAAAATGTTAGGGTCGATAGACCAATTGCGCTCAATACATTTTACATTACCTAAGGAAAACTTAATAACCGATTTTTTTGCGAGTTAAAAGTAAAAGTCTTCCGAGTATCTAGATGAAACGTATAGGATTTGACATTTTAGTTAATGAAAATTAAAATAAAATAATATTAATAATAATAAGAAAATAGGTGGTTAAATCACAAAGATATAATAATAATAATAATAATAATAATAATAATAATAATAATAATAATAATACGATTTTGAGTTTAAGGTAATCATGATGTTTGTATTTTGCATGTTTTAAGAATAATTATAATTTTTTAAATAATAATTTGAGCATGGCATTACAATTTAGAATAAAATAATTTGGTTAGTTTACAGCATAATATATTTATATATTAAAATAATTAATTTGGTCACCACGAGGTATAATAATAAAATGTCGATTAAAAAAAAAAAGTATAATACAAATAAATGAATAGGTACACTAACCAGTCACAAGTTTGCAATTACATAAAAATAATTAATTTGGTCACCACGAAGTATAATAATAATAATATGCTGATTTAAAAAATATATATAATACCTACAAATAAATTAATAGGTGGATACATAAACTGGTCACAAGTTGATTGTCAATTATTCAAAATTTCAAAATTAAATTTAAATGAAACATTTTTACAATAATGATAACACACAATTTTTAAAAATTCGTTTCTATTAATTTCGCCAGATTTGTATTTATCCATATAAGAATTAATTTTTAATTTTTTTTTAAATATGCTCTATTTGAAATATATTTTTCTTGTTCTATACTATTTATTGGAATATACGTGCTAGTCTGCATTTCAATAATAACTTTTAAAAAGGCAAAATTATTTGGATGGGGAGAATAAAAGTTTGTAGAAAATGAAGCGTAAAAAGCTTCACATGCATTAGTTGTACGTTCACAACTTATTGAATTGAACGCCCACAGTTTCGGAGGAAATGTAGAATTAGATAATATATAGTTTTCAATAAGATAATCATTGAATTTGGTTAGATTTGGATTAATTGGTTGAATCGTCATTATTTTTTCTACAAACACATCCTCCACTTCTTCGTGTGGAAAAAAAGTGATAAACCAAAAATTAAATGTAGCCATTTTCCTACTTCAGAATTAGGGTTTTTATACTCTGTTTGTAGTCCACAACTTTGAATATTCCTCCACCAAGCGTAATTGGTATACTAACCCTAAAATATATGCAGCGCAGTTGGTATATTGACCCTTGTATAAAAATTTTGTTTTAGGCGCAATTGGTCCATGCCCTACGGTGGAGGGGGGGGTAATATAAGATCCAAAGAAATTTTGGGCGTGGTGAAATATATATTTACAATAACTACTGTTTTTAAAATACTCTACAGATGGTAAGCATACAAATATTTGAGGGGGGGGGAATTTTATTCTGAAAAATTTTTGATTTTCAAAGTGGGCTGTGGATGAAATAAGTTTGAGAACTTATAATGAGTTAGAGAGATAAATGGATACTAGAAATTTTCATCGACGTGTAGCCATTTAGGGATAAAATTTTTTAAAAATTAGTTACCAATAAATAATAATCCCATTCTCAAAATTTTTCGATTCACATCTATAAATTATTTGACTAAATAATTCTTAAACTGTTTTGAAAAAGCCATAAATACATATTTCGAAATCTTTCATTTCTAATACATGGTTAGTTTTTAATAAGGTATTTTATTATATAAAGTTCTTCGTTTCTTATTCATAAATGTCTCAATCTTTTAATACATATCTTTATATAATTAATGAATTGTAGTAACACAAAACAAAATAAAAACAATGAATACTAAAATATAATATAATATTGGGTATATACTGCAGTGTGGCCCGTACAACATTTCTTGCCATACATTGGCGGAGGAAACAAAAAACGCCCGCCAGTATATTCTTATCTATTTCAGTGTTCTGAAATCGTTTATTTATTCTTGATAAATTCATCCCTTTCCTATCATAAACAGTGGCGGATCCAGGTGAGGGGTAATCTTGGACGCAGCATGAAGCGGTCATTGATGAGTATTTTAAACAGTAGCGCACGCTGGATTTTTTCTGGAGGGGGTTGTTCGTATAATTTCCTAAAGAAAGGTATTTTGTAGAATTCTAGAAGCCAGAAATATGGTAAAAAGTTAAGTACTCTATAAGTATTAAATATTTAATAGATAATAAATAACATAGATATTATGATCTATAAACTTTTTAACTTATAAATCAAATCTAATACCCATGTTTGAATAATTCATATTATCATGACAAAATAGACTATATAATTTATTTTGTCATGCATATTATGTCGTAACAGCCATGACTCGCAGTATGTTTTAAAATGAAAAACTTAGTTAAAAGGAATTTAATAAAGGAAGACATTTCGGCTGGGAGGGGGGGGTAAACTCAGTTCATATTATGTTCATTGACATAACGGTTTTATTGTTTCCGCTCTGTAAAATACCTCGCCGAACGGCCGAACCCTTGATTTTTAATTGACTCAACTTGAATCAACTATGAACTATTAGGTTCTAAAATGAGCCCTATATAATATGTAAATATGTAAATAAATAATGTGCAAGCATTCAATTCAAATTGTGGTCCATTAATTACTATAACGTGACTTATTTGTAAACAGATTTTGAAATAAAATAGCATCTTGTTTTGACTATATGACCTTAAAAACTATTAACAAGAGGACGTCACACCCGTTTATACGGGTCTTGTATGAGTTGTATGCATAAACGTATGTTGTATGTACAACATGCTAATCTGAGTTTAGTAGAATCAATTTTAGGTTATTGGCCTTTTATAAAATTTTAGAGTAAATTAACTTACTGACTTATTATACATAAAGGGAATAACAATATAATATGTATTATTTAATTCTATAAATAAAATGTAATAATATAGTCAATATAACTTAATAAATATTTTTAACGTGGAAATTTAAAATTGATCGTTTTTGCTGTAGGTATATCATTAAGCAAACTTGCATGTCTTATCTATTTCTGTAATCACTACTATTATTTCATCTTATTTTTGTTGTTATAACATGGATACACATAAGTTATGGGGTAAATTTAACACATGTGTGAATTGTTAGGTATAGACAAATATTTTTGGTATAAATTGAACAACTCAAATTCAGACGAAGAGGGAAATACTGTTGTTTTTGATATATTATGTGTTTATACAGTTTATTTATTATAATTTGTATAGATGTGATTGTTGTTAAAACAATTATTTATTAAACTAATAAAACTATTTTTACGGGAACGTTTGCGGTAGTTTTCTAATACATTTGCAACTCATGATAAATTTCTACTACAGAATTAGGTACTGTTGTTCTCAAAATATTTGCGTGCTACTCGCCGTTGTTGATTATAAATTTGTTATGTACATTTTATACTCATGGGTTTTGTATCAAAAAATATTAATTCACTATCCATAAACTTTGGGTACCTATAGGCATTACACTTCAGATTCAAATAGATGATTATAACACTCGCAATGAATTATATGAAACAGAAACATAAACACTGATGTTGAATATTTTTAAAGCATTTACTTGTCCTCATTTGTGTATTATAAAATCAAACATGTTTATGTCAGTTTTAAAATTTTAGTAATTTGCCTATATAAATTCAATAAGGAGACACTATTTATACCAACAATTGGTAAATATTGTCTCCTTATAAACAGTGGTCGAAATGGCTCAAGATAAGTGGAGGGATGCTTTACAATTCAGATTTCCTGATATCATAACATTCTTCATACCTTGTATAGTATTTTTTTTTTATAGTTCACATTTTGTTTATGCATCAGAATACTACAATCTTTATGTATCATAAATAATCTTTAAAACTGAACAAATAAATAACATATTTTCAAATTTAGTAGCAAAAAAACTGATAATTACAAAAACTAGACAAAATAAGTAGAGGGATGAAAAATGTAAATACAAAAAAGTAGAGGGATGTCATCCCTCCGTATCCCCCCCCCTCACTTCGACCACTGCTTATAAATCAAATGATAGTATAATTTATAAGTATATTGCGTTCTACATTTCTGTTTTCTACAGCTAGTATTTCAAAATCATGCTAAATCAACACAATTACTTTATTATGCGTCTCCATAGATAGTATAGAATTTATAGGATGTTTGAAGTTAAATAAATCATCATGACTAGGTACTTATAATAGTTTATTTTACTTCTACTAATCCAATAAATTTATTTTAACTTTGTGCATTCAGCATTTTTTACACATTTTGTTTTTTCTTTGCCAATATAAAAAAAAAAAATGTTATGTAAAATCAATTATGGTTTTTATTGATCTATTAATCGAAACATAATAGAATATCAAATAAAAATCAATTGATTATAAGAAAAAAATAATTCTTTTAATCTCGGTTAAAGACTACTTAGTAAGGAATTTATAGGTCAGTGATATAATATAGGATAAAAAATTACCGTTGTTTATAGGTACTTATTTGCTATAAGTCTATACCTATTTTATATAATATAAATAATCAGTACCTACTCATCAAGTAGTTTGACCTTGGTAGTGTCTTGGTGATGTGACGATCGCCGCATCATCTGGGCCGATTTGACCATAGGAGCCAATGTTTCTAATTTTGTGTAAAACTGTATAAGTATAACTAATTAAAACCAACCGAGCTAAAAATTATGAAGCTATATTTCTGCTTATGATCTTATAACATTTATGTCAAACTTTAAAATAATTAATTTAATATTACCGAAAATTATAGGCTCATTGAATTGTGAAGGAAAGCTGTGCAGACATAAACTCGAATATTATGCCCAGACACCCAGTCCGTTCTTAAATATATTTCGTTTACTTATTACACACTTATAATATGCTTATACGTTAATTGATAATATATTATTGATTAATCTTAAACGTTCATGAAAAGTTAAATTTAAAGGACATAAATATTTTATGATTTAGGTACCGAAATTAGTAACCGAAAATGGGACAGTTGAATCATTCGAGATAGACAAATTTGTTATAAAATATAACAAACTGAAGTGTGTTGGCAACTTAAATATGTTCCAATTAGATCCAATCAACTACGGGAACACAGATATTTTCCAAATATCTGAAAACGGAACATTGCTGAACGAGTTCGGGATTCTCATAGCTCCGCCGGGTCAATTTTGCTTAGAACAAAGTGCTGAAACTCATTATCAATTGTTACCCTTAGTCTGCAGTGTATTGAGTGACCTACCGGAAGAATTTCCCGTCGACAAATTCTTTAGGTTATTAAATGTAATTGCATTGATACTGTCCGTGCCGTTTTTATTTTTGACGTTTCTCGTATACGCACTCATCGGGAAGTTACAGAATTTGCATGGGAAATGTCTGATGTGTCACGTGGCATCACTTTCAGTAGCATTTATAAGTTTAATAATCGTTGAATTCATGATAGATACGGTCCATGATGCTTTTTGCGTTCCTATAGGTAAGTAAATCATTAAAATATATAGTAATAGGTAGTAGTTACACTTGTGTGTTGAAAATATTTAAATATATTTTAACCAATTTGAAAAACAGGATATCACTTTGATTGGGTTCGTTCACAAATACAAAAAACTCGTGGTAGTTAAGTACTTATTCAACTGTACACATTTTAAATCTGTAGTGGAAAATGTATGGATTTTATATTTATATTTTTTTGGGAAAACATACTTTTAGTTTATGATTAAATCTATTGGTACTAAATATTTTATACATGACATTTCATATCCCAACAAAAACACTCCGTCAACTCCGTGTAAAAAAAAAAACGCTAAGTGAAAAAAAACTTTAAGATAAATGCTGTATAATGTGTGATATAAGGTGGAATATAAGTAATTGGTCTAATGTGTAAAATGAATGTATAAGAAATTAATCCAAATTTAGTTTACTTGGCTGGAAGATTCAGTCAAAATGTATAGCCAAGTACTAAGTGTTAGGCAAAACAAATGTAAACCTCATTAAAATAAATAAATTTGTTTCCGGCCAAGTAAACTAAATTTGGATTAATTACTTACCTATACATATATTTTACACATTAGACCATTTACTTAAATTTCACCTTATATCGCACACATTTTATAGAATTTATTTTTAAGTTTTTTATTCATTATAATTTTTGTTAAAAATCATTTTTATAAATAACACGATTATTAACAATTTAGACTACAAATAGTACATAAAATACTAATATAGTACATAACATGTAATCATATATAATTTAATTAAATAACTATGTCGTATAATTTTTTTGTTTCAGCTCATATCACTCAATTCTCATTTTTAGCATGTTTTTCCTGGCTAAGCGTTATGTGTTTCGATTTTTGGAATAATCTTAGGTAAAAAAATTAAATAAATAAGCCTGAGTATATATAATAATAAAAAAAATTGATAACTAGATAGTATATTATTATTGAATTAAATAATCAACGATTATAAAATATTAATCATTAAAATCAGATCAACATTAAAAATATTCTTTATCTAAGAATAAACTAAATTGTTACCTACATTTCAATAGCTGCATCGTATTTTATTAATTAAGTACTTCATTTCAATAAATATTAAAAAAAAAAAAAGAACGAGTGGGTCTTGCTTTGCTGTACAGTTGGGGGTGGAGTGCACCTGGTTTATAGCATAGGTCATTATTACCATGAATTTGTTAAATTTAAATGCAATGATAGATATCATTGTATACGAATAACGATTCTGAACGGAGTTAATATGTTTGTCTAAAATGCGTATATAATAATATAGTATTTTATATTTAAATTGAATTATAATGCAATTTCGTAAAAATTTAAATTTCAAATAGTCATAATATTTTTTCTTTTAAGTCCAGTAGAAATTTTTTTATATACGTTTGAAGATTACCTTATGGACAACCTAGTATTAAAATTTTGAATCTTAAGAATAAACAGAAAAAATTTTATAAATTTTCAACTAAAAAATAACTTGCAAATTATAGCGATTATAACATATTTATGCATATTTGAACTTTATGGGCTTATAAAAAAAATTTGAGTGAAACCATGTCCGATATTTTTTAGTTACAATTAGTATAACTTATAATTAATCTTTTAATACATTTTCAAGAGTTTTCAACGGCCAAAAAAATTTTATAGATATTTTTTAAAAAAAAACTTACAAAAATTGAAAATTTTAATTGTCTATAAATAAGTCAAAATATGTCAAAATACTTTGAAAACTTAGCCATATATAGAGAACGCCAATATAAAAATTTGGTGAAAATTTCAAGTTGTTACGATTTTTCGTTTTTGAGTTAGAGCAAATTTTAAAAACCTATATCATTTGTCAGTCTAGAATATTATACATTATATTATATTTTACATGTAATTTTATATCAATATTCGCTGTTCAAACGCTTATAAAAAAAAATTGTGCCTATGGATTTTAATAGTTTTTGAATGACAATAAAAACTACTTCTGTGGAATCTTCTATTAAATTTTCAAGTATTTTGTATTAGTCAATTTTTTTTATCACCGATTATTGAAAAGAAAATGTAAAAAATTCGAATATTTAAAATGCCTATAAGTAGCTTAAAAATCAATAAAATATTTTGAAAAAATATGACATAGAGGATATGTCTATCTTAACAACTGGTAAAAATTTCAAGTTTTTGCGACTTATACTTTTTGAATTATAACAAATATTTAAAATTGTTTGACGATAAATTGCTATTTTATGCAATGTCGTAAAAATTTAAATTCCAAACGGTCATAAAATTTTTTACTTTTAGTCCGGTAGAAATTTTTTTAAAGATTTTTGAAGAGTAGTTTATGAATAACCTAGTGCTAAAATTTTGAACCTTAAGTATGAACAGAATAAATTTTATGAATTTTTATCTACAAAATAATTTGCAAATTATTGTGATTTTGACACATTTCATACAAATTTGAGCTTTATGGGCTTATAAAAAAAATTTGAGTGAAACGATCTCCGACATTTTTTAGTGACAATAATTTTAACTTATTATAAACCTTGTATTAAATTTTCAAGAGTTTTCGGTCAGCCAATTAAGTTTCATAGATGTTTAAAAAAAAACATTTTACAAAAATTGAAAATTTAAATTGTCTATAAATAAGTCAAAATACTTTGAAAACTTAACCATGTATAGAGAACGCCAATGTAAAGATTTGGTGAAAATTTCAAGTTTATGCGGTTTTTGGTTTTTGAGTTAGAGTATTTTAAAAAAATGTATTTTGTAAAAATGTGATTTTGCGTAAAATTTCCCGTTTTTTTCGTAATTTTTTATCGGTTTTTTCGATTTTTTAAAAAAGTATTGAAAAAGTTGGATTTTTGACTTGCCCAAGTACCATCTACATTCACTTTCCTTTTAGAAAAGTTGCTGAAAAGTTTAAGCAAATTGAAGCATTTTTACTGCAAAAAAAGGTGTCGTCAGATACAAAAATAAAAAAAAAAAAACACACATCATTGTAAAAATCAATAGATTCCATTACTCCGTTCAGAATCTAAAATACGTTCTATAGTAGGTATCTTTAAAAATGTATTAAAACTTTCAAAAACAAATCACACCATGAAATCTGCACTATCATAATTCCTGACAAAAATAAAAATGAATATTATTATTTCGATGTACGTACAAGTATAATACTATAATAGTATATTAATCTATTAAAGTTGTTTCTTGTGTGTCAAAATCAGTTACTGTGAATTCTGAAGTAGGTACACCTACCAGTGGCTTATATAGAAAATATCTCGGGTGGGGTGGAGGGGGCTGTTATAGCCAGAAAGTTTACATAGTTTTGTAATTCAACAAATTTGTCGTTTTATTCACGCCTTAAATTTCTTCCTAGGGTAGGGCTCCGCCCATTATGCCTATCCCCTCCTATACATGCCACTAATACCTATAGGTATGATGATAATGATGTAGCCATGTAGGTAGGTATTTACTTCTAGTTTCTACGATATATCTACATGCAAGTACCTACTGGCTACTAATATTATCATAAAATCGTCTATTTTAAAAAATGTAGCAATAAATACTATTTTGTAATCAATCAGGATAAATTTTCTGCCAAAATTTAACATTGGGAATATTTTGTCTTAACATAATATTATTTTTAGATGTTAGGTACGTGTAAACTTATTGTTTTTGAGTAAATAACATTTTAAAGCAACTAATGGAATAATTACTTTTTTCAGAGGTTCTGCACCTGGTCTAAGAAACTTAGGAGAGAATAATTCAAACATTTTTTTCATTTATTCCATGATTGCATGGGGAATTCCGTGTTTGGTTTCAATCATAACATATTTCATGGATTTGAAGTTTAAGGGTTCGTCATTAATCTATCCAGGATTCGGCGAAAAGAATTGCTGGTATAGGTGTAAGTGTTGCGTGCTGACTAATCGAACGTTTACCATATCAATTTCAGGAAAGGTGTTAGTTAAAATAATAAATTAACAATAAAACTTGAAGTATCAAGTAGGTATACAATATTTTATTCTGTAGTAGATAGTAGTAATATTCTTATTGTAACTGACCAGTCATGTTTTCATAAGTAAAGGCACTTAAATAATATAAATATAAGGTTCTTTACATTTTTAAAGTTTAATAAATATTACAATAGGTAGTATTAATAAATTTGGCATAAACGCGCTATGATTGCCAATGACAGTAAGGCTGAACTAAAAAGCTAGATTAGGACATTAGATTAGATATCTGTCAACAAAATGTAGGCATCAAAACCACAAATGGTTTTCCATTCCTATAACTAGAACCATTGATTATAATTATTTATAAATATAAATATTTATATTTATGATATAAATGATAGAACCCAATATCTCCGTCAATTCCAGCAAACGAACATTTCCAATATATTTTTTTACGGTTTTTGATGAAATAATTTATTAAACCAGGAGATTTCTATACTTTTTATGAGAATGCCAAAACAGAACACCAGTTCCTTAGGTATGTTTTTTTTTGTAAATTATATTTTAGATTCTGAACAGTGATGAATGTATTAATTTGACAATGAATATATGTTTTTTTTGTGTCTGTCATCACATTTTGGGACATTAAAATGCTTCGATTTCCTTATATGGCATATATTCAATTTCTTGAAAATTACAATTATTACAATTTAAAAAAAGAACATAATAATATACATCTATTCTAGACTAACCAATCATTTCTGTTCAGAATCGTTTTTCGTATGCAATGATACCTAGCATTGAATTCAAATTTAATACATCCATATAATATAATAACCCATCCTATGAACGATGTCCACTGGTGGGGTGGCCCCATTATTCAAAGCGAGTCCCCGGCCGGTTATTTTAAATTTTATATTCATGTTACGCAATTATTACTTTATAGCTTTCAATTAAAATTTCTTAAATTTAACTATAGGACCAGAGGCTTACATAAATTAGTTGGAGGGCAGTCAACCCCCCCTTCCATTGGTATTTTTTTTACTATAATATGTACCTAATAATTAAACAATAATAGTTAGAAACATACATATCAGCCCCCATTTTTCAATTGAAAATATTATGTAATTCATTTGAATATTTTATTGTTTGTGTTTTAGCAACCTCAGCCAGTTGGTTATATTTCTACGGGCCCATTTTCATGCTATTGTTATTTAACTTGGTGACATTCATTCATTCCGGTATATTGATCGCTGATCATTCATTACACGGAAATTTATTTAAAAGACCTCATCATAACGTTAATATGAAACGTGAAAAACTGAAGTGCGTATATTATGTTATGTTATAGGTACCTACCTACCTAATAAAAATCAATAAACCAAACCGTTTTTAAATCTTTGTAAATAATGTGAAGTTAAGATTTTAATTTAATTTATTTATAGAATAAAAATGTAATGGTTACATGATTTATGCTATTAATTAAAAATATATTTAGTAGCTATCTAACCCAGAATAACTATAAGTAGTAATTTTTTCAAATCACTTCCTACCTAATATGTTTCAGGTTTATATTGTATATAAAACTATTTATGGTGATGGGTGTCAATTGGTTGGCAGAAATTTTACCTATGATATTTGGGAGGTACACTTTTAAGTACCTGTGGCTCATCACTGACTTAGCAAACGCATCGCAAGGAATAATTATTTTCATAATTTTTGTATGTGAGAAAAATGTTTTGAAATTGGTAGTCCAAAAGATTTGTCCTGGATATCTTCGTTATTGTTTTACTACTGTACCAAATGTTACTGAGTCCAGCAATGAGTCCAGCCGCAGGAATAGCGAGGATCATAAAATAAATAACCCGATCGAGTTGATTTCTGACAATGTACAAAATTCAAGTAATTTGTTAAATGGTTAAATACTTGATGATAATGTGTAATCTAAGTATAGAAGCTTATGATTTTTGATATTCATAAATTATTTTTTATGTATAACCAATATTCTAAATTTTATAATCAGTATTTTATGTATTTTTAATTATCTATGTTTGAAATATTATTTTTTTATGACATAAGCTGAGCATTGAGCGATCATATGTTTTATGTTTGTTTAAAATGTAATATTTTAAAATAAAATATAAAATTTACATAAGTTATTTAACTTTTAACTACTCTTATAAAATGTTTTTATTGATGTGGCAGCTGACTATATTTTTGAGTATATATATTTTAATTTATTGATACCTTTTGTTATAATAAAATATATATAATATATGTACTTGATCAGATTACATTTTGTTTTGGTATTTTCAAAATACAGTATAAGAAAATGTATTGTAATTTGTTATTATTAATTTATATAAATTTTTTTTTTTAATACTAAACATGTTCATTTATACAAAACTTACTAACTTTTATACAAATTAAAAACAAATAAATATTAAAATAACATTTTTTTTTTTTTTGAAAGAGAACAAGTATATTTTTTTTGCTGACTGTCTATTTTGTTAATCAACTATTTTCATACAGTAAAGAAATAATTTATTATATATCAATCTAATTTATAAATTTATTATTTTAATATAGTTACAATAATGCATACTATAATAGTTACTGTAGTATAAGTAGTCAAACCATTATCTTATACATATTATAATTATAAGCAAATAATATGTTTATATTAATTTAAGTTATATTATATTAGTTCTAACATATTGAAAAGTTTGTAATAGTATTTAAGTTAAGCAATATATTTGAACATTTATGCAGTTAGAATAAATACATTGAAAATGCTATTTTAATTGATTAGTATTATTAGTAAGACAGGGTAACAATGCAGTCTTACACTCTTCTTCCAAAACACCAGCATAAACCTCAAAATGATGGTTTATTTTTTTAAGATGATGAATACTAACCTTACCAGCCAAACCACCAGATCCATTGTTAGATTTACATCCAAAGAACACTCTTTTTACTCTACTATGGACCAAAGCCATTGCACACATTACACACGGTTCCCTTGTTACATACAAATCATATCCAGTGCATAAGTATGGCCCATTCTTGTTTATAGAAGAGATTTTTGACATAATTGATGTGGTTTTTGAATTCCATGCTCCACCTCCTTGAGTCTTGGCTACTTCATCAATCACACACATTACCGCATGCTTCACTGGATGTTTGATTCTGAAATCTCCACTCTGGGCAATGATTAAATCGTTCATTGGATCAACCATCACGGCTCCTACTTCACTGTTACTGCTTTTGGCATACTCTAATGCCATTTTCATGTGTCTTTCAATAGTGGCTAATTGTAATAGATCAAATATTTTGCCAGACAATATCGACTCTAATCGTTTATTTGGATGAAACTTGCATGGCCATAGTTTCTGAGCTTGTTCATATTGGATACATGTTATTGGCATTGACCTGGGTACTGCTACAATCTTTGGCTGACCCAATAGACCAGAGAAGTCAAATTTCATAATATGTAGATTATCTACACACTGATCTGGACTCATATTATTGGCTAACATCAATATGATTGTTTGTTTTTTAACTAGCTTCAGATGAGTCAGACAGACTGGAAATATTAATTGAACTCTATTTATTATATCACTAGTTAATTTTTGATCAGTAATAGAGTCAACAAATACATTTATAGTATCAATACTATTAGTTGTTATATTTTCCGGCAATACTGGTCTTAAAGTCCACTTAAATGGATGTCTAGAGCGTTTAAGTTCCATTCCTGTGTTTCTGCAACAATATTTTTACTATATAAGATACTTAATTCAAATAGTATTTATCTTAAAAGTTATGGTAAATATTTTATACACATAATCGTATTTAATATCAGTGTGAAAATAAGTTAAGACTTATAAAATACTTTCCTAGATTTAATTAGGTTTATTGTTTTAGAAAATACCATAATGTAATAACGCAATTTCAAAATGTATATGATATTTAATTTATAGATAAAATATACTGTAAGACCAAGTATAATAGTTATGATTAGACAAGTATGAAAATTAAAAAACTACCACTATGGTTAAAATGATAGCTTAAAATTCAGTACATACAATTAATATATTATGTATACATGTATTAAATGTATGATATACTATGATTAGGATTATATTATAATTTATAACTATTGTTGATTGAAATTAAAGTAATTTTTATCAGTACATACAAAATAGAACTTTATATCGTTTTAAAATAATAAAACCAATTTATAATATTGGGCAGCATGATATAAAATTTAAATCAATGATTGTTAATATAACAGTACTACTTATGAGTAGTTATCTTCAGTTTTATACAGTACCTAAGTATGTATTTTAACATTTTTGATTTTACCAATAATGATTAATCAAAATTTAATTGATTTTGTGTATTATGAAGATTAAATATAATATAAAATGTGTACACAAAATAAAATATTAATTTTATAGTATATACTTAAATAGAAAAAAGTCAATTTTATACAAAAATAATTTTTAATTAAAAACATAATATTTACATATATATTTATAAAATATAGTATAATAAATAAATACACTATAAAATAGCATGACCTGTTTACTAAATAATGACAGAAATGATTAAAACATTTAAAAATAAATGATAATTCCAAACACATTTATAAGAGCTTACAATAAAAATGGTATGATAGATATGATTCAGTCATAGACCATAAATGTGATTTGCTTTCTTAGTAATTTAACTTGTTAGTAAAATGATGAATAATTCAAGATTTATATGAACCTCTGTTGTAACTTATTAGTTACAGCATAATAAATATTGTTTCAATGGAAATAAAAACTAATTTAAATCCAACAGTAAAGTGTACTTTTATCAGTCTTATTGTCATAACTCATTAAACATCAAATCGATGACATGCAGAAAATCCTTCTTCGTCATATTCTTCTTTAGTTACTACCAGCGAATTAAACTCTTGATCTTTACTGAGTAGATTTCCTCCATTCCAAGCATAAGTAACCGGACTGAAAATTGATTGGGATATTTAGTAACTTCATTCTTCTTAAATTTATTAGCCAACTTACTTTTTAGGAACAGTAACTGAAATATCAAACTCATCAGGAGCAAGAGCCCTGACTTCTTTAGTAAGACGCTCTTGCATACCAGGAAAACACCCATTACCACCAGTTACAATGATGTTGTCAAATAGATGAGGTCTAGTCTCTTCAGGACATAAATTGATACTATGAACAATTGCTTCAGGTATGCCCATTTGTTGTATTCCAATATCATTTGGATGAAATAATATTTCTGGGATTGTGAAACGTTCATTGTTCAATCGCAAAACTTGCTAATAATACAAATTAAAATATTAAATAAGATGATAAAACATTAATCACAATTTTTACATGCCTGATCTTTATCCACAGTCCTGCTTATAGAAGTCTCATCTAGTGTTCTTATAAGTCCCCTATTTACAGTTGTATAATCAGGTAAAATATAATCTCTAACAATAGTGTTTTTTGGCCATTTCATTTTTGCAATTTTATGGTCTTGATCAAAATCTGTTGATACAAAACACAAATCTTCCTTGCATTGATTCATAACATATGTTTCTTCCATTACATGTAACTGTCTGTATGAAATGACTTCTTTCAAGTGATTAGTAAGAATTTTACCACCAATATTGATACGTAACATCCCAGGTTTATATTTTTTTTGTAAAATATATGGTACAATATGTGTAAAACTGTAACCAGTTTCAACAACTAAACAGCACTTAGCTGATGGCTTATTGTGATGATAGTGGTAACAAGATAGATTCCCAGCTAAAGAAATTAAAATGTTGTACTTAGTGTTCTATTTATCGAATAAAATATGCTGTTTACCATTAGTACGCAAAAGAGCTTGGAATTCATATTCCTCAAAAAACATTTCTGTCATTCCTTCTTGAATTGTGCTAAAATTGAAGTATGGTTCCGTCACAATCAGTGGCATTTCAGAGAAGTTGGCTTTGCAACAATCCTTACTGAATACATAATCCCACACGGTTTTTTGAATATCCCAATTTAATAGGTAACCCTAAAAGTATAGTTAATAAATATATAAAAGTGAGGAGGGGGAAGGTAACCAATGTCTTGGGATATATTTGTATGTTTGAAATAGTGTACAACTGTAGTAAGACACAAGGAATAAGTCTAAATATTGACAATGAAAGACAACAGTATATAGTATATATGATGATAGTTTGGATGTTATTGGTATTGAAGGACAAAATTTTTGTTCAAACTGTACTTTTTGATAGCCCAACATGAAGTACAATCCGGATTTATCCCTGCATTCCGTAAGCTGATCACCGATAAATGTTCTTCGCCGTTCACTTTTTGCTTTCATAATGTAATTGGGTATGATCCTGAAAAACATATATTACACTCGAACTTTTGTTGAACGCTCGCACGTTACGATGGAACGCGGATGGAAGACGTTGGGTAGCTTACTTGGGCGTTTCGTCGTCCGTGTGACCAACTTTGGCAGTGTACGCTCCGTTGTCCAGTATGTAACTTTTGGCAGCCATTGTCGCCGATGAACGAATGAATAAATGGAACAAAGACCGCGGAAACGCAGAAGCGGCAGAAGCCGACCGGAGCTGTTTGACCGTTACCGGATTATAAATTTTCAAACTAACCAGTGAACAACACGGGCGCACAGCACGAGTGAACGCTGCGGACTTGTGGTAATGTACTAATGTGTACAATTAATATACGTATTACGTGTGATACGACCGCGCGCTTTATCGGTTATCCACGCTTATCGCCCCGTGCGTAATACACGCGGGACGCGAGATAACGGTGACAGGGGTTCTCAATATGTTTTGTAGTGTTTGGCGCAACGATTGGCTCCCAAAGCGCGGCGAGCGGAAACAATCGGAAGGCGTACGTTTCGCGGGTCAAAACGAAAAACGAAACGTCGTTCGCGTCACGTCTTTGGTACGATGGCCGGTGATATTATTCAAACAACATGTTCCACGTTATAGCCATTACGTACAAGGCACAAGCGCTTGTGGCCGAGCGGGCGCAATCCGATGGCGGTGGCTACGTCGGGAACACGACCGCGGGGTGGAAGTAAAAATAATCAATAGTATACGGGGGACGACCGTGTTCGCACGCGCGTGTACGGGCGCCGCGCTGCGTATCCTTGTATCTACGAGGGTGTTGGAGATAATGACGCGTTCGGAATAAACGGCGGAAAAGTGCAATCGGCGACACCGCGACCAGACATTTATCGTCACGCGCTCCGCGCCATGGCCGATTCCGAGTTCGAGGAGTTCCGGCAAATATTCGAATCGCTACCTCAGCACCTGAGGGCGTCCGCACAGACCTACACGTAAGTACACAAAACTGTATATACATACATAATAATATTATCGGCACATCACTATACTTACTACTGTGCATACATCTCTAACCAGTCACGTACTTATCCTGGGGTGGCATAAAACCTTCCCCGAAATGTTTAGACGATTCAATATTTTCTGTGATTCCCTGTTTAGGTCGTCAGATTTGTAAATTTAAACCATACTCCCCAAATTCAGAGCCAAGCACGCAACTGCCTTAAACTACAATGTAAATAAATATTATAGTGTCGATAAAAAATTAGTCTCCAAGAAAGTAATGCTATCAATGCGATCCCGTCGCGCGTCGTCCGTCCACAATCTATCTAATCGCATACTTAGTACTCATATTCATATACTATTACTAATAATAATTTAATTAACATGTAATAGTAATAATATTCCTCTATCATTCTTTGAGATTCGTCATGACGAGGGCCTGTTCAATAGCTGCTGTACTAATGAAATTTTTTAAATGACGCGCGTCAATTGTAGTTCTTCGACGATGTTCGTACATATGTATAGTAAATATAAAAGTAAGTAAAATGCGCAGTGCACATGTATACTATTCAGAATAATATTACCCAATCCGTCTATTCAAATACTTAGAGTAGTTAGGTAAAATCACCACTGAGCAGCCACTATAATTAAATATAATAAATAATATAATATAATATAATATAAAATATAATAAAAGGGCGTCATAATTGTAATGGTTCGCCCTAAGCACCACCCCTAGATCCTGCACTGGTATAAGTGATAAATAGTCTTAACACCCTCTAAACGGTGGGTGGGTTACTAGAGAAAAGGGGTCATGGTGCAGTGAAGTAAGAAAAAATCTTTGATGGGCGGCATTTCATTATTTTTTAAAATTATTACACCATTTCCTGTTAAAAGTCATGAAGGGCAGACTACGGGGCTAATAGCTTATTAATCTTTGATCTTGAAATGTTTCTACATATACCAACGTTGTATAAATAGAAAATCTTACAGTTTATAAATTTTCGAACTCAAACAATTTCAATTGTTTTTTATTTATTATTTTGCTATACTCAGAAAATCTTATTATAGTTTAAATTTAATTTTACATCACTTGTTGAAAATTATTAAAAATTATATCCAACATTTTTTATAATTCTACGTGGTTTTCAACTGGCTATGTCAACTTTTCTTTTATATTTTTTAGTTAACAGACAACCAAATGATACAATAGTAACTAATGAATATTTTAGTTGTGGTATAAGATACCTACAACAATAAATTACGTATAATTGAAAATGTATTTTTGGATAACATAGTTATGATATAGTTAGTTAGTTAGTAAATATTAATTAAATGAATAAGTTTAAAATATTATAACCTAATTATATTTGTTATCAATAGTCAACGTACCATACTAAATTAAAACTTCTAGTTTATCTTAAAACAGATTTTGATCAAGAATTTCATAAACTAATGCCCTTTAATACCATTTAGTTGAATATAATTTTTAAAACGTTCTGTTCAGCATGTTTTTACGTAACATTGAAAATATTAATAATACTTCTGCATTTTTTTTTTTTTTTTGTTATATTCAAGTTTAACGTACATATACTATAGCATCAATTATTAAGTCAAATGTGTCCTGCTTAAATCATAAATCAATCCCACTTATTAGTTCATCTATTACTGAACAGTTGGTTGGCAATTTAGGGTTTAGACGAGTTAAGACCTTAAGGGAATTACTTTCCGGAATAGTAATATGTTCTTTACATAATAAACTATCAATCATTAGCTAATATTCTATTTTTTAAAATTAGCTTTAAAAATATTGCATAAAATCATTGTAGATTTAATAATGTGTACTTTATATTACTAGTTAAAATCAATTAATATTTTTTTTTAAAAAATTACTAGGAAAGGGCGCACCAACCCTTGAAAAAACACTGTGTGGCGTGCTTAGATACGCTCCGCACGTTGCCGTCGGTAAGTCGGTTGCGCGGTGATACGTGCAGTCGATACGAACAAATAACACATGTTTTTATTATTGGGATGGACATATTTATTTTATAATCCATCTTTGTTCAAAATGTGTAGCAATTAGTATCATATAATATAGTATATTTGCGAATATGATGCATTCGTAAAGAATTGATTTTGTCAAACAGCAGTTATTGTGGCTGTGAGCCATATTAAACCAGAGATAAGAACAATACTGCGAACTACGTTACCAGATTTGAATTATTGCTGAAATTATAAATTATAATAAATAAATAATTATTTACTTTTTATGTACATACAGTCATTATAATATTAATTAGTACATGTAAAAATACATTGGTATTTTTAAGAAATGAATACATAATTGAATTGGAAAGTTGCATCAGTATGATTCGGATATTAATTAATCATCTGTAGATATTTAAAATAATTCTTTATTTTTAAAGCGTAGTACTACAAAGAACTAGTCTTTAGTATATCTGGGTAAAATGTATTATATACATATATGTGTGAGTAAGATTGTTATTATAGTTTCAATTAATTTTGAAAGTCACTGCTAAAAAAAAAAAAATGAATTGTTTTCTATTACATACTTATACTAAAATATAAAAAAAGTTGTATTTCTGAATAAAATTATATATTGTTATTTGCTTGTATATAAATAGCTTTCATTAACTGTAAATTACGAAAAAATAGTAAAGGTTGCTATTTTAGAGGTTATTTAAGTATTTAAAACATGTATTAAGTACGCATTGTATTTTTGTAACAATGTAACAAATTAAAACTGTTTTATGTATTTTTATTTAAATCGAGGAGGTATCTTAGTAATGTTCACATAACAAATTTTCCAACAACTACCTACTTTCTCAGTACACCTCTTATAGTTATCATAAATACTTAATGTATACAGTATCTATATAATATGGATATCGTTAAATTTACAGTTCCTACTTATGACATACGTTTTTTCTTTATTTAAGCCTCATTTTTAATACAAATTGAATAACAATTTACTCGTCATAAGTTTTAAATGGAACAACTCTCATTAAACGACGTAATATAGCCTATTGTTAGCTAGTTTTTTCGAAAAATATTAAGTTATTTAAACAGTATTTCATTTTTAGGATAATTGGATTTTATATCATTCACTCGTGAAGGGGGATTAAATAAAAGGTAGAACAGTCATGAAACCCTAATAGTAACAGACTACAGAGTTATTTTACGCACCATTTTCGATTTGTAGAAAATTATGTTTAGATGTGCTTGTGTATAAACATTTGAAAAATTATTTTAATGCAATGATTATCGAATCACATATTATTAAAAAAATACCTAATGAACGATTTATTATAATAAATTAGAGCGTATGCTATAGAGGACAATACAAACTTAAATTCATTATTTATTGTTTTTATTTACAATTTCATAATAAACAACAGTTTTTGTCTATTAATTTAGAAGGTTTACTCAAATAATTTATTCAAGTGATATAATTCTGCGAAAATTCAGTCTTTAAACACAAGTTTTATATTTTGTAGTAACTTCAATAGGTACTTTACTATTTGTAGGTTCATAGTTTCTTTTATATATTTTAGATGAATAATTTGACAATTTATGAATATAATGAATAATTAGTTAATAATAAATTAAATTTCAATTATTATTATGAAAAAAATAAAAATAAATTATATTTTTTCAAGCATTTTAATATAAAATTATGTTTACCATTTTAGTCTAGTTCACGATGTGTTATCAGACGAAGAATCATCATCTGAAGCTATTGTCAATAAAAATGTTGACACTAATAATGCTTTTAATGTATTTTCGACTTCAAAAGAAGATCAAAATGAGCCAAAGAACATGTATGCTATTAATTAAAGCAATATATATATATATATATATAATATAATATAGAATATTTTTAAATATATAAATTATATTAAAATGTATTTCAGTCAAACAGTGCGTTTGCGGCACGAAAAAAGAAGAAGAAAATTACCCGAGTTACCGAAAAACAGAAGTAATTAACTAGTTTTTATTTTTAATCGCGAATTAAATATATTTATAAGAGGTTGTATAATGAAAAGGAGTATTTTTTTAGTCTATTATACGTGTTAATTTTGATAGTTAAGGATAATTTTCAAAAATGTTTATGTAAAACACATCAGTAGGAAATTCAATTTAGCTGATACATACCTAATTTAAAGTACCTTATTAAAAAACTATGATGATAAAACGTAATAACCCTACAAAATGTTTTCTGTTTGATAAATGAATTAAGTTAACGAAGGACAAGTTGTTGTACCTCCACTATTTATAATATAATATTCTACATGTTTTTTTACGTGCATAAGTACACTAGCATTCTTATAATTTCTTAAATAAATCAGTAATTGCAGATGCTGTAATACATGATAATTAATAAGTTTTGAATTTTTCAAAACTATATCTGATATATATGTGGGTTTCAAGTGTTTCAATATTAAAATGTCAACTGAAAGTATTATACTACATTATAGTATATTGTTATTGGATATTATTAAGATAAGTCTTCATTGCCTTATTTATTATATTTTTTTAGTAGAAAAATTTAGCTGAAACATTTATCTAATAATGAAACTATTCATAAATAATACTCTTTATAGGAAAATATAATAAATATTTAGTTTTTGATATACTTAGTTATGTATTGAATTACAAATAAATATTTTTTGAAGCAGGTTCGACGTTAAGCTTAGCTGACGAATTAGGAGAAGTATTTTCACCAGACAGAAGGAAATCTTTTATGTCATGCATTCGAGATCCCGAATGTCGATCTCCGGATTCTGGTATATCGTTAGTTCATTCACCGGAAAGCGTCAAATCTAGTTCGCCACAACAAATCGGTAACGTTGTTTGCGAAGCAGCAACGCTTCATTTCTTAGCAAAACCTCATCAAATAAATTCCTTTTATTTATAGATACCCCAACTCCAGCATCATCATGTTCCTCAGGTCTTCCGCTATCTCAATTAGAGCTTTTAGAAGCTACTCACAGAGGGCTGTATAAATTCGTACCAAGACATCGAGACGAGATGGAAGTGGACATTGGTGATCCAATTTACGTGCAAAAAGAAGCAGAAGACTGTTGGTGTGAAGGTATATACATTATACACACATATATATATGTAGGAGACGTTAATTCTGACCGACAAGTTGCCACCTGATATAACCTATGTCCTATGTACATTAACGGGATTTCAGGCGTAAACCTTCGCACCGGGACCCAAGGAGTATTTCCTTCCGCGTACGCAGTAGACGTGGAGTACACGGATTTCGACTCCGTGACACCCAAAGTAAAACGGGAACGATTTCTGCTAGGATATATGGGTTCGGTGGAAACTATGTGGCACAAAGGCAATTCTGTGTTGTGTCAAGCTATACGCAAGATAACTGAGCGGCCTAATTGCAAACCACAATCGTGTATCTTAGAGGTATCAGACCAAGGACTTCGAATGGTCGACCGTGCCAAATCTTCTACAACGGTAAGTGAGTAGTGAAGTGTTTAAAATACTCACTCAAATTATCGTCTTTTTAAGTCATAACATATAATAGTTCGTAGAAGCATATTGAAATTAACTTCTAGCTGTTCATTTTAATGATTTAAGAATGGTTGTAAATCTTGGATTCTCTTATTTGAATATATGAATTATAAAAGTCGCTCGCTTTAGTTTTAACTGATTAAAAAAAGCTTTGAAAAATGTAACATAATATACATATAGTGTAATTTTTAATTTAGCAGGCTAGAGATTCAAGTACACCGTGTCAAGATTATTTTTATTCTTTAAAGAACGTATCGTTTTGTGCGTTCTACCCGGAAGACAACCGTTACCTGGGCTTTGTTACCAAACACCCGACGTGCCAAAGATTTGCGTGTCATGTGTTTAAAGCGAACGAATCTTCAAGGCCAGTGGCGGAAGCAATTGGGTAAAGGATTTTTCTTCCGTTTTATTCGTTTGGAAATTAAAAAAAAAAAACATCTTATTCGTTTTATTAGACGTGCTTTTCAAAGATTCTATCAGAAATACATAGAAACCGCATATCCAGTAGAAGATATATACATCGAGTGAATGGAAGAAAATAGATTGATTGGACGTGGTACCGGTTGGTTTTGCAGTGTTCCTATGTGGACAGCTGTTTGGAGATTTCGATTTCCGAACGATATAAATGAATCTTCTCAATTTAAATACTGAGAAACGATGCAGCAGCGTTCAATAAAAACAAATTTAACTTGTGATATTATATAAAATATCTAATTTATAATTCATTAAAAATGAGATCAGTATTATATTTTGTACTCCTTTAAAATGTTCTCAAGTAGATCTGCACTTATTACTAGACCCACAAAAAGTCTTAAGAAATTATCATAGAAATAAAAATACATATATTATGTTTATGATTACATTTGTTATAGTTGAACCAATTCCAACTTCAAATAAAAATCAAATATTATGTTGAATTAGTTTTAAGTGTTCAGTTATTTATCTTATTCAATTATTTATTAAAACTTGGACAACTTGATTATTTTATTACATAATGCACTTTAACATAGGTCTATATCAAATATCTCAGAACTTTGCTATAATTTATAAAATCAGGAAATAGTAAAATGGAAAAGAAGATAGTAGAAATGGCGTGATCAATTAAGTTTTTAGTAAAATTCAGTTACTCCTCACAACTTTTTTTTTTTTTAATTTGTATTAGTACGATACTGGCACTATTAATTTTAAATATAACAGATATTGGATGTAAAATGTAATGTTATAGTACCAGTTTTATTTAAAATACTGGAATGAATATTTTAATCAAATAAAATGCACATACAAATTTAATAGGATTAGTCAGTGGTATTTGGATAAAGTTAATTCAAATTTAAATGAAACAGGTATTTATGAAGTGTTTAATAATATAAACAATAAACATCTAGATTATTGAGATAGAATAAATAAGATGTCATGTAATCATTTAACATATAATAATAGTTTAATAATAAAATAGTTGACAACAGGAAATAAAGAAAATACACTTACAAAAAAAATATATAATTATATATATTATTTTTTTTAAAAAAAAACGATGATGTAGGTACATAGTTAATTACAGTTTAATATACGCAAAACTTGAATATTAAAATAGGGCCAAAAATGAGTTATTATCACAGAATTTTTTCACCAACTCAAAATACAATATTCAATTGAATAAACATTTAAATCAGTTATTATGTTATTTTCGTTCTGGCCTCATTTGACTTCTAGGTCCACTTTTTCCGTTGTTACCTTTGAATGCATTTGGTTTCACATTCTGTTTTCCCATGCCTGTTCGTCTCACATTACCAAGCGTATTTCCATTTGCTCCAGGAGGTGGTAGTGGTGGGGGTGCATTTAGGTTAACTTCACTCATATTAATGGATTCATTAAAAGTCATAATAAAATCACCAATTTTTTCAATTTCACCATTTTTACCAACATATAGAGTAAGGCAGTTTCTGAAGTAAATTGCATAAGCTCTGTGAACTCGTATTATATCCCCTGGGTATAAAAATGACCCAGGTTCATCCCAGACAGAGAAGTTGATGCACGCTGAACTATCTGCAACTTTAACTGTGCGAACTTCATGATTGTCTTTAAGCGGTACAGCAGGATTTACTTCTAATACTATGCACATAACGGTTATATTATTCATATTGTTTTGAACATCTTTAATGAGTGTTAATGGAGTATCTGGATTAATAGGCTTTGGTTTGCTGATACCCATCATTTTTAAAATTATAACTAATTATTTTTCTAATTTAGTTACTTCTATAATATAAATAAGTTAGATATTACCTAATTTCTTATTAGGTATATTGTGTCTGAAACAATTAAAACCAAAATAATATAAATTAAATTCAAAATTTAAAAGTGTGGTTCAACAGAATAATTGTTAAAAAGAAAAATCACTCCACTACATAAATATATTAAAAATGATAAAATTCATAGAACTATTAAATGAAAAGTTGAATACAATTATAAAAACTGTATTAAAATGAACACTTTCATAAATTTGAATAGAAGAAAATACCAGTGGCGTAGCTGAAGCTGAGTTAAGGGAAAGGGGGCAATTTCAAACCTTAAATACAATAAGAGGCAAGAGTTATCCTTGTCTTAATAAGTCAAATGGTAAAAATTAAATAAATGTTTATTTATTTAGATTTTAATTCTGAAAACATAAAATTAAACATTTCACAACAAATAATAAATATTTATTTTTATACTCACAATTGTTTTTTGATACAGCAATATAAGAAAATATAAAATTAGTATAACAGAAAGGCAATAAGATGTTGATAAAATAAAATCCAATAAATAATAATAAATTATTAAAACTATGGCAATAGGTAATATATTATCATATTAACTATAACTAATAGCCGTGATGTAATAATCTCTAGGCAACACCCTCCCCAACTACGCCACGAAAAATACCCAAGTACATTGTATGCTTAATTTTTTATTTGAAAAGTTCCAATTTGTACAATAATTGTATCATCATACCGTATAAGCATAATGTGTTATAATCAAGATATACAAAATTTCATATATAATAGAACTATTGAATATTCAACTTAATCTTAATAAATAAATATGTATTATCTATAATATATGTGTACAGCGCACGTTTTAACCAATGTTTAATGAAGGTATAGTTATAGAAGAAAATCTACCATAATTGAGGATTGTATTAGTCATAGATATAAACAATATAATAATATATCAATAATAGTATCAATAGCCAGTGAATTTTGGACTGAAAACTGCCAATAACATTGAATTGATTTTTAAACATTACATATCATACTAATATGATTCGGTTTATATTCCTCCAAGCGATAATTAACATAAACATTATAATTATTAGGTTAATATTTAAATGAATATATTATTTAACTATATTAAATAATATCAAATGTAATTAATATAATTTAAAACTAATTTGTGCTAAATTTTTTATAAATTTGTTTGATTAAGTATAAGTTTAAGATAAAAATGAACCAAAATGTAGTCCCTAACTTCAAATTTAGTTAATAGAAAAAAATAGAAGTTTAAAATAGGATAACATAATGTTGGTTTAATTGGGATAGACACGACCAAACTTGATTGTGTCTTGGTTAGTAATACTCAAGACTTAATTTATAAATGTATATATGACTAATAGGTAAATGCAAATTATTGATATACAGAATTTATTGTTATAGGTAGGCGATATACAAAGTATTTGTATTTATAATTTTTTTAAATTTCAATACAGAATATGATGGATAATTAGTGATTATCTAAAACAATTGTTTATTTTTAATTTCATAAAGCATCAAAAAACAGACATCAGTGACCTGTGATTATAAATAAAGATTTGTTTATTTATTTATTTTTTTTCAAAGGAAGATATATTTGTATTATAGCTTATCAATAGGTACAATGATCTTGATTGGAAATTTGTTTTGGGAGATAAACTTGTAGACTGTACTTGCCAATGCTAATGCAAGACTTCCAATAATTATACAATAAGGGAGTACCTAAATCTTTTTTTCTTTTTGTCCCTAACTATAAATTATGGTTGTTGATAATGCACAATCGTGGGCTGTAGAGAATTCTGCACTGTCTATTGAAAACCAACAGGTCACGCAATAACGATTCTGAGAAACCGATTTAAACATTATCGAGTTCGTTCACTTACCAGCCAATGAAGCTCAAAGGGCTCGTGCACCTGGGGAACATTATCCGATAGTCGGACGTCCGGAAACCGTCATAGCGTCGGACTTGCGAAGTCAGTTGTTAGCCATCGATGTCGATGGAAGTTTCAAAACTCGCCGGCAAGGTCCAGAACGTTAAGTGGTGACGGGAAATGGAAACAAACAAAAAAATATGGAAAACAAATCAAACCTCATTATTTATTTTTTTTTTAAACAACACTCCGCAAGTCACAACCTCCGCCGATAAGACGTTGCATTGATACGACGACCAGTGTGCCTGATATCCCGGACACATAATTCTCACGCGGCCGACTTGTCCTCCTGGGAACACCGAGTGATATCAGTCCAGCGGTACGTGCTGGATATCTGATAGTGGATATTATGTGTTATGATTATTATTGTTGTAAATAACATTTAAATCGCTATTTTTTTTTTGTACCTATGTAATACAGTGTTGTGTTGTTGTTATTATGGTAGTATAAATTATATTATTATCTGTTACTGTCCGGGATCGCATCCGTCTTTATTTGAATGATTTTCTTGCCTGTTATTCTCTTACGAGTCACAACTTAAAAAATTTTGCGAGTAACGGTGGTGGATTTTGGACTAAATACTGCATCGACAATAGCCGATAACAACAATAGTAATCATTTTTATGGTGATCCCAAAGATTAAGTTGAAAATATTGAAATAAAATTAATGTAATTGAATCAAAGAGCCAGTGCATATAATATATTACAGTGTAATATACCAATAAACTTACCAGGTATGTCGTATTTCGATTCTAATAACACCTGTTTCATATTAATTTACTTCCTTTGATCCCTGTCAATAAATCAGGTACAATGAAATATGTCTTATCCAGAAATTTAATAATGATCTCAATTAGTTTGGAGTTCTATGTAAGCTGGATATTTTTCTTGTTTTCTTACCATTCACTCTTGGACAGATTTATTTGTATTAACTTGTTTATATTAAGCTTGTTAAATATTTTTATTTTATAGATTTAATGCGTTTTATTAGAATGGTTCCTAAACTACCATTGGACATTATTGTACCACCATATGTATTGCGTAGAAGAGGAGCAATCTGTGTTTCTATTTTCGCTCATGAATTGATCGAGGTAAGGACATTTTTTTGTTAAATTATTATAATTGGGTTACCATATCATATTATAATATAGATAATGATTGAACTGAATAATAGGTACAATTTGTCTTTTAATTTATTATAATACTTACTGTTAGTTATAAATGTTATAATTTATAAAAATTATCTGTTAAATACTTTACTATTGTTAGAAATAAAATTGCCATCATTAATAATTGTAGTAGGCGATAGTTAACTAGTTAATTGTTGATAAATGTTGTAGAGTTGTCGATACTGAATCTTATCTTTATAATAAAACATTTACTAAGCTGCTTTACTTTTACTATCGTCAGATTTATTAAGACATTAAATCCCTCCTTGTTATAAGTTATAATTTAACTATTAAGATTTATAATATTGTGTCGAATAATAATCCTATTATAATTTATAAAAACTTTATATTTTAATGTTTTGTTTAGTAAGTTCCTATTACCATACCCATTTTTTTTATAATTTATTATCTGGTTCATTCATGATTGGTCTAATGGTCTAAATGACATTTGTATATTATAAAAAGTAGATAAGTATGTGCAGTGTTTAATGAGTCTAAAATTCTTAATTAGTATTAGGAATTACATAATACTCAAATATTTAACATAATGAAACAATTTCAATTTACTTATTCATAGTTTATACAGGTTTTCTTGTTGATATTTAATTTTTCAAAAGAAGTATGTTCAACTGTTCAAGTATTTTCTAATTCATTATGTATTTTAAGTAAATAATTCCTAGCATAAAAATGTAGTACCTACTTGTTAATTCATTTTTATATAAAAATTACAGACCTGTATTGATTATGCACAACTAAAATTGTCGGTAATAGACATATGGCCTTGAGTTAAGACTTTTAGATTAATACTAATAAGTTATGGGTGCAATACTGCAATGCATGTGTTTAAAATGTAATTAATTTATTAATCCAATGTTTACTTATATCCCCATCAGTTATTTTTGTTAACATTATATCCTTGTTGACTAGACTACAAGACAACTAGTAGTTAGTAATTAATAATTAATAATCAATTGAATTATTACTAATCAATAATAAATATTGGAAATTATGAAATGATTGTTATACACATTCAATTTATGTTTAACATTGATTTACTGAGATAAATAAATATGTATCTCATTCATGTTGAAAAAATTCATACCCTCTCCTCTTCAATTCCAATATATTAAGGAGTAAAACATTTTTGTGTCTTTGGCAAAAAATTGACTTTGGGTTCCCTCATAAAATATAAAAAGAAAATCTTCAGTAGTAAACTTAATTAATTTCGTACAGTTCTGAAATCAAAACTAGTATTTCAAGCTAAAATTATAATTTACTCAATCCAAATTTGGGGATGTGCAAAACCATCCCAAATTCATATTCTTCATTACTTTCCGCATTATTTGTTCTATTTCTGTATTATGTTATGTATTCAATTCCACACTTCAAATTGACTTAAAAATAGAATCCATAAATTAATTAGCAACAACACATTATAAAAAATATTCACTCTAAAATGAGACCAACTCTAATCTACTTTTAGATTTTTTATGAATATTAACTAATTATGTACCTATATTTTATAATATATAAATAGACTATACTAAAATGCATGAAAAAATGTCAACATTCATGATAAGTAAGTACTTGGTACTTAGGTTGTCAATTGTAGATGAAATATTTGCCAATTATTAGGTATTAACCTAAGTTTAACTGTATTAACAATATTTCAAGGCGGGTTTCTACTATACACGTTCCCGTGCAGTGCTATTTGCGAGGTCTTGGGCAACATTAGTATCCGAGACCTCCGAATACATAATATATTGAAACTATATATATAGGGAGGGTGGTAAATGGGTATTCTTGTCTCATGTGTATTCATCATGTGAAAGAAGGGTGAGGTACAACTGTACAAGACATGGGTGTGACTCGGGTGATATTGGTAAATTGTTTTTTTTTAATTTGAAATCAATGCACCATTTCTTTAGAAAAAAAAAAAAAATGATTGTGGAAATAGGTGGAACTGATTAGGAGAACAAAGTTTGATCACTTCTTCAGGTCAAAATTATATACACACCGACCAAACGGTACCGCATAGTTGAATATATACAACTTTTGATCGTATGGTTACTCATTTTAGTAATTACTTTATACATTTTACAAAACAAACAAGGGAAGAAAATTAAAACTGGAGCGTAGTACATAAACGAGTGAACGACAACCACGATTTTTAAATAATTATATTAGTTTCATCATTTGATTATTATTTTGATGTTAACCATATATTTACCATAAAACCGTACTGGTTGAACGGTGGTTATAGTGCTAATTAGTGCATCAGAACAGTATACCACACGACCGCTGTGTAGTGGGAACCCAGCCTTATATGCCAATCGCTGATTGTTTGAAGTCTCATTCGCATGTGTTAATAGTGCTTGATACCACGGTTGATTTTTAATCTATAATCCAAAACAACTATAATAAAAACTGTCCTTACGTATATTATCTAACAAATGTATAAAAAACATTCCTTATGGGTCGGAGGGGATGGTTCAATTTTGTTGCCTCAGGGAAGCAAAATTCTAAATACGGCCTTGTGGTTAATACTTATATCTACTAAAAGTGGACTAGTAAATTATTAATATATTAGCCTGCTGATAAATTTGTTTTGCCTTTTCTGACAGGCGGCGGCAGTTGTAATAATTTATTGTATTGCCTATATCCATAATATTTTAAGATATCAATTGTTTTTTCGCCGAGTATTTTGACGGAAGGTTAGCTGTAGCTAAAAACTTACTGGTAACTATGTTTGTACCGCATATTGTATATTATTTATTTTTTTATACTTATACATTTATTTTGATATAAATATATAATAATATATTGTGTGATAAATATTCTGATGAATATTAAATTATAATAATTAATGATAATAATTGTTACACTATATATTATATTACATTACATTCCTTGTATTAACGTGAACCTATTAATTGGTAGGTATTTTTGCTTTTCGACGATTGAAACTAGAAAGCATATTATTTGAAGGTCTTTTATTCTTATGATTCTTCGAACTCGATATTTTTAAGCGTTGTTTATTCGTAATAGTTTTTATAGTTAAACTATTAAAACAGCAGAATATAAAATAATATTGTAAAGGAAGGCAAAACTAAAAGACACATAAATGTACTTATAAACCATATAATAAATTTTTGTTTTTAAACATTTTTACTCGTCCAAATCAATAGTAAAATTAAAAATATAATGAAAATCAGTTGATTATTTAAAGTAAGACTATTTAATTTTGTAGGTACTTTGAAGTGTTGTGTACCGAGTACATAAATCTTATCTCTATAATTAAACTGATAGCTGAATTCTAATTAAAGAAAATAGTTAATTTGTTGTATTCTTTAAGTGTTAGCCCTAGCGACTTATTTTCTAAATACTTTAAAAATGTTGTAATGAAAATAATATAGCTATTAAGTTAGGGAATTAGCCAATCTAAACATATGAAGGATATGTTAAACTCTTAGAGGTATCTTATTACTTACTATGACGTTCAAAATACTGACTACCGAACTGTTTATTGAATATACGATCAATTTATAGGCTGAAAATGATGTACCTAATTTTCTACCAAGCTAAACTTAAACAAAATAGATTATTGGTTGACCAAATTTTTTAACGCTGTCTGATATTCTAAAATTTGTCAAACAAGTTAAATTTAATAAAATATATTTTGTTAAGATATATTATGCAATACATGTTTGAATTTTAAAGTAAATATGGATTTGGACTTTAGCAAATAGTTTTTATTTTTGTTAAATTTATAAGTGATGGTTTATTGCAAGGAGATAATAGAAATTTTCTTCGTAATAAATATGTAGATTCATATTACATTATGGGAAAGAAAAGCAATATTTATATTTATTATAAGATGCAAAATGTTGTATATCAGAATTCAGAAAATGGAATGCAAGGTGTCTTTTTTCCGTCTTTCATCATTTTAATTTTTTTTTACATTTAGGTAGGGCTTAAGTTTATTCGGTTTGTTGGTTTCAAATATCATACTTTCATCGTTTTGACTAGATTATTTTGTTGTTATAACTACATTTATGTAAGTTAAATATTTGATGAAGTAGATCCCTTACGAAATTATTGTATTGTATATAATAAGCTGAAAACATGTCCGAAATGAATTAATTCTTTAGTCCTGTATGATTTCGTTATAGACATATATTTTATATATTTGACTGTTTTTAACTAGTATACTTAATAAACTAATAAGCTATTAGTAATAATATAATGCTATGCACGTTTATCGGTAGCACAGTAGTATTAATTATAAAATTTAAAGAATTGACAAATATTATATATATAATATTTTCTTTTTTTTTAAAATCTTACGTTTTTATTTTGTAATTCTTTTAATCAATATTTAACGTTTAAAGAAAACTAGATGTTGTTTCATTTGAGGTTAGTGTTCAATTCATTTATTCTGAGTATAATAATTCCAAAATCCAAAGTAAATTAATGTTTTATAATAAGCGTTTCAACACAACCACAATTAACTATTAACCTGTCCTATCAATTATTAGAATCTCGCTAATGATATTTTCTTATTTAATTTATTATAGTAATTGTTTAAAGATTCAGTGATTAATTGATCACACTTTTTTTTTTTTTTCGAAAACATTTATTTTACCTTTTCATTTATACATTTCTTTGTTGGAGATACATAACAATTTTTCTTCCGTCAGGTGGTTTATCGTTTATCTTTTTACGTTTGCAGATCTTCAACATTTATTTTTTTTTCTAAAAACCTTTTTCGACCTTTTGGGAATTGGAAATTGGGTTCTTTACAGATTCTTTACCCTAGGTATGTTTACATAAATTGAATATAAAATTATACATAAGACTTTAAAAATGTAACCCGTAGAGACTAAACTAAAGGTTTAGTTTTCTATTTTAGAGACTCGGAACATTTACATTTTTTGTTGGCTTCATGGTATTTAATGATAAATTTATTTTTGTCATACGAATAATAAGTATACGAGTATAGGTGTTACGTATTATTAGAGTCATTTTGTATACTAAGTTCAAAACTGGTTGGTTATAGAATTTATAGAATGGTTTTAAAATAAAATTGAGAAAAAAATTGAAATTGCAATTATTGGATTGAGGATATAGTTTATATTTTTAAAAATCCCTAAAAGTAATATATATATTACTCTTACAACTTATTATGTTAAGCATTGTACTTACTTGTTTTATCATATTTAGTAAGACTCCATATACTTCTAAAAATTCATAGTATTTGATATAGTTCAACAGTGATATACAATGTAATAAGTACGTATTTATTTCTGAATATATCACAAAAAAGTTCACGAACTTACGAGTAGGTATGTAAAGATTAAAACAGCTTAATTTAATTAAACATTGCTCTATAGAATTACTTCTTAAAATGTTTGTATTTTATTTGATGTCTTTTATTATGACTTACAACTCTTTTAATTCTATATAAAATATAAACAATTTGTTATCCTTGCGTACACTTATATTGAAGTATAATATACATATATTAGATGGTGTTATGTTTGAAGTTTTCTTGACTTTTATTGTGTTTACTTAAAATTTTCGAATCAAAATTTTATTTGAAGATATAAAACCTTACTGATAAGACGTGATTAATGATTCCACTTTTAAACAATGACAAATTTATACATTTTTGTATTATGTTTTTATAATTAAAATATTTTGTGATGCAATTAATGCTGTTCAATAAATAAATAAAAATATTTTCGAAGTTTATCAACGTGGAACTTTTTAGTATTAGTTTACACGAGTACACAAAAAATATGTAAACGTCATTTTTATTCTTCAATAATGATGTATTGGTTGATGATATTTTATGCTTACCCATTTTTTATACTTCAATAATCCATTTTTTTTCAATTTATTCTGATTTATAGAATATCTATATGTTAGTTTTAGCCTATTTCTATGAGTGATTAAGATTTTAAATAATAGGTTTCTTATAATTTAGATATCATGATTTTGGTTTTGTATTTATATTTGTGTGAAATAAATAAAAGTAAACATATATTACCTATTGTCTAATTTAATGTAATTTACTTTTAACTTTGTATTACGTAATAACACCCGGCAAGATGAATTTGTATTTAATATTTTTTTTTCAAATTATTATCAATATACTTTGTTATAGTGGTTAATTTGTGTGATTTTTTTCAAATACGTTTTATATTACAATTGTTGGTTTTTCAGTTGGATTTTATAGCATAATATTAGATTTTTGAACATTGAATATAAAATAGATATGTTTAATTTCACTTTTGAAACGTCAACCTTTAAAGTTAAGTCAAAAATAAAAATCATGCACTATTTTTTAGTTTAATATAGTGATAGAAACAATGTTTGCCGCTAAAAAGTATATAATGAAATTAAAAAAAAAAAAGAACCGGATGGGCCTCGCTCTGCTGTACAGTTGGGGGTGGAGTGCAGCTCGTTCTTAGGATAGGTCATTACAATGGATTTGTTAAATTTGAATGCAATGATAGGTATCATTATATACGAAAAACGATTCTGAGATGATATATTGGCCTAAAATGGGTATATAATAATATAGTATTTTATATTTAAATTGAAATATATAATGCAATAGTATGCAATTTCATAAAAATTTAAATTTCAAACGGTCATAAAATTTTTTTCTTAAAGTCCAAAAGACATTTTTTTATAGATTATTGAAGAGTAGCTTATGGATAACCTAGGGTTAAAATTTTAAACCGTAAGTATAAATAGAAAACATTTTATGAATTTTTATCTACAAAACAACTTGCAAATTAGCATAATTTTGACACATTTTATACAAATTTGAAATTTATGGGCTTATAAAAAAAATTTGAGTTAATCGATCTTCAATATTTTATAGTTACGATAAGTATAACTTATTATAAACTTTGTATTAAATTTTCAAGAGTTTGCAAACAGCCAAATACATTTTATAGATGTTTAAAAAAAAACATTTTACAAAAATCGAAAATTTAAATTGTCTATAAATAAGTCAAAATATGTCAAAATACTTTGAAAACTTAACCATGTATAGAGAACGCCAATATAAAGATTTGGTGAAAATTTCAAGTTGCGATTTTTCGTTTTTGAGTTAGAGCATTTTGAAAAAATGTATTTTGTCAAAACGTGAATTTGCGTAAAATTTCCCGTTTTTTCAAAAAAGTATTGAAAAAGTTGCATTTTTGACTCGCCTAAGTACCTTCTACATTCACTATCCTTTCAGAAAAGTTGCTGTTTGAGAAAATCTAAGCATTTTTATTGTCAAAAAAGGTGTCGTCAGATACAAAAATAAAAAAAAAACACACATCATTGTAAAATCAATAGATTCCATCACTCCGTTCAGAATCTAAAAAAAAGAAATTACTGTTATTTACTACATTTCTATTGTATTTTATAATTGAAGAATTGTAATCTGGGAGTTTGCTAAAATATTAATATGGAAAAATTTAAAAATGTTGAATGAACTATGTTCAATAAAAATTAGGGATTCTTTATCTCAAGGTTCCACAATAAATTCTCACATGCTAACGCCTATTCATTTTATCTTATAATTTTAAAAGTAAGTACTTCGATATAAATTACATTATTTTAGTTTGATTTTATAATCAAAAAATTTGTTTAAAAATAAAATAAATTTTGAGATCGTTTATTGATTTAAAGAACTTGTGGAATTATATTATTTATGACAATTTTTTTTATGTAATGAAAAAAAAAATCCACCAAATATTATACAAACATTATTTTAAAACTCAGTATAGTTCAGTATAGCTCCGCCATATTTTTTCGTGAGAGTAACTCAAGAATGGGTTTTTCCTATATTATATTTAGAGAACATTTATTGTAAAATAAATTATTTAATATATTGTTGACGTTAGGGAAATATTTTAGAAAGGTACATACATTATTTTTCGTCTAAAGAAAATTGGTATGAGTAAGGCAATTCGTATTTGAAAATATACATATTCTCATCAAAATGTCTATACGATTTTGTTTTATAAAAGTTTATTTGTTTAAAAACGTTAAAAAAATATATATGTATTTTGATTTATTTATAAGCTAGGTAAGTATGTAAGCTTGGATATAGTAATTTAATAAGAGCTTTCTTACATTTTTACAATTATTATGTTAAATGTTGTTTTATATTTCATATTTTACATTATATTTAACGAATCATAATATTAATATGATTCAAAGTACAGCAAATACAAGTGAATGCTAATGAACTTCAAATCCATTTTATAGTATAAAAACCTTAGGGTTTCCATACGTAGGTGATGTTTTTTTCATTCGAGTTAGCCAAGTTATATAATAGAATAAAATCGTATTCCTTAATTGGGTATATTTTTCTGTGAATCATAATCATATTGAAACCATATTCAAAATTCTAAAAAGGTTTTTATAACAAAAAAGAGACGTAAAAGAGAAGTTTTTTAAAGCTCAATGAAAATCTTTCGAGTGAACTCAAGTAGGTGAAATAATTCGTTGTCTATTTTCATATTCAACAAAAGAAACATATTTTTAATCTGTACCTATGTATTTCTTTTGATTTTTAACAGATATAGACTATCTACATCATAATAATTTTTTAACTAGTGTAAGAATATAACTTATAAGGTAATGTGCTTTTAAGGTAAGCAATGAGTTTTAAAAGATTCTCACTTGACAATGTTTTACGTCTAGTTTATAATAACGATAATAGTATAATACCATGTGGACCTAACTTTATATAAAATCTTATTGTTTTTCTATTTTATTTTAGGGAAATTAATCATAGGTACTGTTCAAATATTTTTAATTTTTCTTTTGCTCCAGAAAAATTTTGGGAAGGTGTATCTCTGTTTTTTTCTTGTCCGATTTTATGTGATCCTTTTGAAACTTTTGGTACCTTTTTTTTTCTCTAAAACTTGTTCAAAAAATAAAATAAAAAAGAAGGATCATTGTAAAACCAGAACAAATAGTCATTGCTTATCCGATTAAAAAAGTATTAAAAGATAATTTTTATTTTTTTTTCTACGGTTTTATATGTATATATAAAAATACTAGTATATTTTTAGAGTTATATAACACGATTCTTGTTATTACCATTTTAGATTCTGAACGGAGTGATGGAATCTATTGGTTTTACAATGATGTGTATTTTTTTTTTTATTTTATTTTTTTATTTCTTTTTGTATCTGAGGACACGATTTTTGGAAGTAAAAATGTTTCGATTTTCATAAACAGCAACTTTTCTGAAAAGAAAGTGAATGTAGATGGTACTTGAGCGAGTCAAAAATCCAACTTTTTCAATAATTTTTAAAAAATCAAAAAAAAAACGTTAAAAAAATTACGAAAAAACGGGAAATTTTAAGCAAAATCACGTTTTTACAAACTACATTTTTTTAAAATGCTCTAACTCAAATACAGAAAACCGCAATAACTTGAAATTTTCACTAAATCTTTATATTGGTGTTCTCTATACATGGTTAAGTTTTCAAAATATTTTGACATATTTTGACTTATTTATAGACAATTTAAATTTTCGATTTTTGTAAATTTTTATTTTTTAAACACCTATAAAATTTAATTGGCTGGCCGAATACTCTCAAAAATTTAATACAAGGTTTATAATAAGCTTAACTTATCTTCACATGAAAATATCGGTGATCGTTTCACTCAAATTTTTTTTATAAGCTCATAAAGCTCAAATTTGTATAAAATGTGTCAAATTCACGATAATTTGCAAGTTATTTTGTAGATAAAAATTCATAAAATTTTTTCTGTTTATACTTAAGGTTTAAAATTTTGACACTAGTTTATCCATAAGCTAATCTTCAAAAATATATAAAAAAATTTCTACCGGACCCAAAGGAAAAAATTTTATGACCGTTTGAAATTTAAATTTTTAGGAAATTGCATAAAATAGCGATTTATGGTCAAACGATTTTAAATATTTGTTATAATTCAAAAAGTATAAGTTGCAGAAACTTGAAATTTTCACCAATTGTTAAGATAAGTATTTCCTGTATGTCATATATTTTTTAAAATATATTGATTTTTAAGCCACTTATAGGCATTTAAAATATTCAAATTTTTTACATTTTTTTTTTTATAATCGGCGATAAAAAAAAATTGACTAATACAAAATACTTGAAAATTTAATAGAACATTCCACACAAGTAGTTTTTATTGTCATTCAATAATCATCAAAATCCATAGGCACAATTTTTGTTTATAAGCGTTTGAACAGCGAATATTGATATAAAATTACATGTAAAATATAATATAATATATAAAATTCTAGACCGACAAATCATATCGGTTTTTTTAAAATGCTCTAACTCAAAAACGAAAAACCACAACAACTTGAAATTTTCACCAAATCTTTATATTGGTGTTCTTTATACATGGTTATGTTTTCAAAGTATTTTGACATATTTTGACTTATTTATAGAGAATTTAAATTTTCGATTTTCGTAAGTTTTTTTTTTTTAAATATCTATCAAATTTTTTTGGCTGTCTAAAAACTCTTGAAAATAAATTAAATGATTAAATATAAGTAATACTAATTGTAACTAAAAAATATCGGAGATGGTTTCACTCTAATTTTTTTTATAAGCCCATAAAGTTCAAATTTGTATAAAATATGTTAAAATCGTGGTAATTAGCAAGTTATTTTGTAGATAAGAATTCATAAAATTTTTTCTGTTTATACTTAAGGTTCAAAATTTTAACACTAGGTTGTCCATAATCTAATTTTCAAAAATATATAAAAAAAATTTTAACGGACTTACAAGAAAAAATTGTATGGCTGTTTGAAATTTAAATTTTTACGAAATTGCATTATAATTCAATTTAAATATAAAATACTATATTTTTATATACACATTTTAGAAAAACATATTAACTACGTTCAGAATCGTTATTCGTATACAATAATATCTATCATCAGTCGCATAATTTTATTCTTGTATGTATTCTAAAGAATCTTCCGGAGTAGAGCAAACTGTTTTCGTTCTTGACAGCTCGTGGAATTACGCGTGGTTATGTAATATGCATGTGCTCGCGCGATAATTGACTTATACGAATCGCAACGCCACCCGTCGCCTGCGCCAGATGTAGCGGTGACATCGGGAATACGGGAATTAAAACTGTAATGTAATATGTACATAAATAAAAAAACGATTTTTATCTAATAAGCGGTGGAAGAATAATGTATAGCAGAATGATGATGATGCGGATGCTAATAATGATGATGATGATTAGGACTGATTAGGTGGTCGTTGTGGTGGAGGGGGATAAGGAGGCGAGGACGTTCATCCTCGTTCGTTGTGGACCATCAAAGGCGCGCGTGGGTGGCAGGGGGTAGGTCGAGCGTTTGCGATGATAGCGACGGTGGCGGTGTCGTGTCCCGGCTGATCGATAAAGGCCGCGCACCAAATCATTCTGAAGCCTGCTGCTGCCATGCCACCACCTCGTCCGCCTTCGACGCCTCCGACGCTTCTCTCCGCCGTCATCAAAGCCCGTGTTTGGATACCGTTGCACATGAGATGTTCACGTAGCACGCGTATCTCGTGCAAAACGGTTACGCTAGACGGTTACTTTTGCGTCCATCAATTGTATATCGTCTGCCATCGGCCTCGGAACCCCCCCTCCCCCCCGTTCACTTCGGCTGTGTCTTCTGACTGTTCGAATTTTTTCCGATCAACCGTAACCGAACTGTATACCTTATAATATGATACCCCGTCACGTACACGTACGGTGTATTTATCGCCACATGAACAGGTCATGACTTAACTGACCAAATGTCACTTCTTTCGATGTTTTTATTAGTCTCGTCCGTAATACCTATTAGCGCGTACTTTTAAAAATACTCTCCCTCGCCTCCGTCGTCAATAAAATAATAAAATATCGTTTCACCTGGAGTCCGAATGATCATTGTTCAAATACGTCTAGATATTTTGTTTTTGGTTCCTATTTTAAACAACTAATTGTTATTAGCGTTTTGTTTGCTAATTTTATTACTGTTGGGATTACTAACGATTCACCGAACTTAAAACAATTTGTTACTTTATATATTATGTAAATTTATGTCATTAATCATAATCATAATCAATATTCGATTTTTCAAGTCGAGTTTCGTGTGTAGGCATAGTGGAGATGGTGATATTAAATTATTTGTAATACTCTTTTATTTCTAATTGGATTCATTCTATTTTATGAAATTTTGGGAGACATAATCAAAAAAGTAGGAAATACCTAAAGCAGCGGTTCCCAAACTTTAACGACAACGGCACCCTTAAAAAATAGTTGGTGTTTCGTGGAACCCCAATGTACATATTCAATTCCAACTCAACTCCAATTTTTTAATAATATTTTTTCCAAATATAATATAAAATAATTTTTTTTATAACCAGATACATCTGCTGGAACCCTAAGATTCCACGGAACATACTTTGGGAAACACCGACCTAAAGTACATTTTATGACGATTTTAAATCAGTTTTTTCAAAATCCTTATGGCATCTATAATTTAATCGATACGGTGGAAATAAAAAACGGTTAAATCGTTATGTCATGCGTGCGATAAAGACGAAAATAGAAAATCATCTCTTGAAATAACCTAAATGTATATGTTTGTTTACCCAATAAAACACAATACAACGTAATATCTATAGGTAAGATATAATGGTTAGAATTGAAAAAAACAAAATTTGTTTTGTAGTCTGGTTACCCAAGGTCGTATTTAGAATTTTGCCCTCCTGGGGCAACAAAATTGAACCACTTCCTCTAATTCATAAAGAATGTTATTTACATTGCTGCATAATATAATATACGTAAAGGCAGTCTTATAATTGGCTGCTATTAAAAAATTGCCGCTAGGGGCAATACAGGACCGTTGCCTATTACCCCTAAATTCGGCCCGCGGTTACCCTACACATCTATTATTTTATATTAGGCTAATTTTAATGATATCTCAAAGAGTTTAATGAATATTTGTTATCAAATATTTACTATATGTAAATTATTTTTTCGTGTACTTTTACGTGCATAAATTAAACAAATTAATAACAATTTAAATAATGAATTACCAGATAGCATTCCGATGGTTGTTCCCAATATACTTAACATTATAATATGTTAATTTCTATGTACGAATTTTTAATAGGTATTTTGTAATGAAGGTTTTTCTATAATCTACATTCATATTATTACCTTATAATATTGAGTATTCATTTAGGTATTGTATTTTATTCTGTTCATGATAAATAATGAAAATCTGTTTTTTAATTTTATAAGATTTTCTTGAAACGTTAATTTAATAGTTCATACGAAAACATTCATTAGGTCTGTGTTATATAATATAATAAAATATTGCGTGCACATAAGCCAAACGTGGATATCATAGTTAACTAGTTTGATTTTATTCAATTTTCTTTTATACATTCTCACCAATTTACGACTGTTTTAAAGATCTTTTTTCGTAATTGGTTTTATTTGTCTTGTTTATTATTAAAGTTTGCCAAGACTTATCAAGGATGGTGAACTTTGTTTTACTTTTGTTCTAGTTTTAAGTTACTGCAGATGATGTAGTTCATGATTGAATTGAAACTATTCTGATGAAATCAATAAACTGCAATTTTTTCAGTCAAACTTGATATCTGGAATATATATTTAAGTAATATAGTATTAAAGTGAACCTGTCAGACTGTTTTAAATCATTCTCCAGACATTTTTTAATTTATTTTATTATTTATTTTTATTTTAATTTTATTACAATTTTTAAGTGTTGAAAATATATATAATATACTAAATATTAACAAATTTGAATGTATATTAGATTTAGGATAGCAATTAAAACCAACAATTTTAAATTAATATCGTGTTTGTTCTTTGATCTTTCTCCACATCATTTATTTGGGGACACTGAATGTGCTTTATGATTGAAGTTACCGAATCACATGTTTAATTTCTAAGAACTTATAGCTTCTGTGTTATTTCATTAAATAAGTATACATTTGAATTAATTTAATTAATGTTATATAATGAATTCACTATTTAGTTATAATACTAAATATAGGTTTATTATACCTATGATGTACATATAACTTCAAAGTCTTATTTGAAGTTCAATTAAACAAAGACAAAGGTTCGATACGGATTCAATGGAAAACTGTTTTTCTGATATACCTAACTTGGCTTACAATTTCGTATTTTTAGTCGTATACCTACATGTATTTGGAATTGCGTTGTATGTATTTACCCCACAAATAATTTAAGTATCCGCAACTCAATTAAACAATTATTTTAAATAATATTATTTTGATTAAATTTTTTATTAATAGCGAAAATCACCTAATCTTTCCATATAATATACCATACTTAGTCTGTGTTGCAGTATTAAATTATAAATTGAACTTTAGATAATTGTTTTGAAGAAAGTAATTAGGAAAACGGAAATTTACTCTTTAATAGGTTTTTACTTCATACGATATTTCTCCATCACTTCTTAGAACTTACATCTTGTGTTAGGAATATTTATGATTCGTATGTTTTTATTTGTTTTTGATTAGAACTGGAAGTAATTTTACTTGGATAATGTATGGTGAAATCGAGATTCCAACGATCATGGAGTTTATCCGCTTAATATTTTATATTGTTCGTCTGTTTACTTAGATGGTATTAAAATGTATATTAATATGTTTCTTATGTTGTTAAACAATGTAATATTATTTTTATATTTAAGACTTTGCTTAATTTAATGTTTTGCAACTTTTATAATGACCTTGTCGCATTATTACTCCTTATCACTAGTTTGTTAATAATTTCTGGAGTTCTTGTTATTATACAATTAGTCATTAATAAGGCTCGGATTTAAATTCTCTAAATATATCGAAAAAAATTCTTTCAAAAAATAACTATATAAATTAAAAACTGTAAAAATGTAATAGAAATTTTTCCTTATAAAATGTTGACAATGTTGTAATACAATTTTATTTTTAAAAACAAACAATATATAAATACAGGCACAGTATCTACGTATGAATTCATGATTATCTATTTAATTTATTTTTATTATTATCTTATAAATTTGTGAATCCTTTTATTTAAAAACCGGACTACCTAATGTTGTTTTAGTACAAAATGTGTATTTAAATTTACAACTTTCATATTTTTCGTAATATTACTAGAAAGAGGTTAAAAATACTTATACAAAATAATTATGTCTCTACAACGTTTAATATGCATTAATATGTTAAAAACATTAAAAAATCCAAAAATTTCCCCAAAAATCATTTATTACATAATTAAAATATTGTGTACTTGAAACACATTTATATCTTGAAAAGCATCGTGTCATACATTCCAGAAAGAAGATTAAATGCTTCGAAATTTAAGCCCTAGTCAATAATCTATATATTATATACCCTCGAATCTAAAAAAAATCCCCCTTCATAATTTCATTTCAATGTACGGTTACGTTTGCATATATAATATAGTCTTTGAATTATCATTAATTTATCAACAAATATTTTTTTTCTTAAAATTTCGTAGAAACTATTCCACAGTGTAATAAATGATTTTCCGTTACACAATTTAATTCATTAAAAATATAAATTAACAGCGTAAAAATTCACACATAGTGTAATATATTTACTAATTGTAATCGAAAGGTTTAAACTCACTTTAATTTACATATAGTTTTTTTTTACTACTTTATACACTATAATTCTATATTTTCTATATTGTGTGACTTAAATGGTGTGGCAGAACTCTCAGTGCTACGGTTAATCACCGCCCGGTGCTGCTAGCAGTCGGATGGGTAACCCCATGATTGAAGTAGCGTTGTCCATGCCTTCAAACATACACTACCTACAATGTCACAGTTCTTTTAAATCTAAAAACCCACAAATCAAAAACCTATATGGAGCGCTAATGGCTATAGTTGCCTAAGTCCTCCATAAAAAATAAACCAAAAAAGAAATAATTTAGGATTTATCAATGAATTATTTTTAATATTGATTGAATTATTTTATATTTATTTAATTGTTAAATTAATGACTACGATTATTTATGTATGATACAAAATAGTGTTTTAAATTTTATGTGATGTATATAAGTGTAATATAAGGTGATTTATTTTTTGATGAATATATATTTGGTTATTTGGGTTACAGAAAGTACTCTTAAAGGTCAAATTTAATGATTGGTGGATGAATGTGTAAAGGTTAAGTTAATTATATATGTTGTTTTCTAAAACCCAATAAAATATTTTTAGATTCTGAACGGAGTGATGAATCTATTGATTTTACAATGATGTGTGTTTTATTTTTATTTTTGTATCTGACGACACCTTTTTTGCAGTAAAAATGCTTCAATTTGCTTAAACAGCAACTTTTCTGAAAGGAAAGTGAATGTAGATGGTACATGAGCAAGTCAAAAATCCATCTTTTTCAATACTTTTTAAAAAATTCGAAAAAAACGATAAAAAAATTACGAAAAAACGGGAAATTTTACGCAAAATCACGTTTTTACAAAATACATTTTTTTAAAATGCTCTAACTCAAAAACCAAAAACCATAACAATTTGAAATTTTCACCAAATCTTTATATTGGTGTTTTCTATACATGGTTAAGTTTTCAGAGTATTTTGACATATTTTGACTTATTTATAGACAATTTAAATTTTCGATTTTTGTAAATTTTTTTTTTTAAATATCTATAAAATTTAATTGGCTGATCAAAAACTTTTGAAAACTTAATACAAGGTATATATTAAGTTAAACTAATCGTAACTAAAAAATATCGGAGATCGTCTAATTCAAATTTTTTTTATAAGCCCATTAAGCTCAAATTTGTATAAAATGTGTCAAAATCACGATAATTTGCAAGTTATTTTGTAGATAAAAATTGATAAAATTTATTCTGTTCATACTTATGGTTAAAAATTTTAACACTAGGTTATCCATAAGCTACTCTTCAAAAATTTTTAAAAAAATTTTTACCGGACTTAAAAGAAAAAAATTTATGACTATTTGAAATTTAAATTTTTACGAAATTGCATTATAATTCAACTTAAATATAAAATACTATATAATTATATACACATTTTAGACAAACATATTAACTCCGTTCTGAATCGTTATTCGTATACAATGATATCTATCATTGCATTCAAATTTAACAAATCCATTGTAATAATGACCTATCCTATAAACGAGGTGCACTCCACCCCCAACTGTACAGCAAAGCGAGGTCCATCCGTTTTTTTGTATAGGTACGTTTGTTAAAGAAGTTGCAATAGTTGAAACAAAATTAGGTATGTATAGGTCAGTGGCTGATTTAAGGGGGGTCCATGGGGTCTGAACCCTCCCCCAGATGCTGAATTAATCTTAAATATTTGAAATTAATAAGAATAATATTATTCAAGTGTTGAAATATAATTTTAATATTTTAATGTTATTTTAGATTCTAATGGAGTATTTTATGAATGTATTTTACTATCAACTATTTTTTTTTTATTGTTTTATAATTTACTACCATCTGAATTAAATTTTATTTCAAACGTGTAATCTGTAGTCATTATTTGGAAACTATACTAAAAGAGTTTTAAAATAATCACGTTAGCCGTGATTTGGAAATTATGAATTCCACACGACTTGTTATTGTATAGAATTCTTGATATCGCTGTATTTTTGATGGTAGTATTAATATATGATACCTTAATATATTTAGTTTTATTTCAATTTTATCATAAAGACTATGATTGACGGCCGTTGATTGTACATCATACGGATTGTATTCTATGTCTCCATGATTACAGTCGAGTATAACAGGTGGTATGCATTAGAAATTCGTATAATTTTTCAGGACCCCCTCAAGAAAATATTGAAAATCCGCCACTTGTATAGTTAATATATTTATATTTCTGTGTATATACACTATACATATTAACATCTATGAAATCATGAATTTGTGTACAATATATATTTATAAACTCTAAATTACTTATGTAATAATTTATTAACTCTGTACTTATTATTTGGATAAACAATTTATTTCGAGAAAATAACGTTTGATCGTTCAAGTATACATATTATTTTAAGTAACGGTATTGGCCAAACTGTTTAAAAAAATATTTATATTATATTCCCATTCTGATCATAAACATATACATGATTAGGTTAAAATTAGGTATAAAATACGTACATGTGTAAGCTTTATATACGCAAAATTATTGATAGATACTGAACATTGTATTATTGATTGCGGGTTGTATACGCACTTAATATTTTACTGCACTATACGTCGTGTACATTATCTAAAACATGTTTATCCGTCGATGACTAAACGCTGATTAGTGATTGTTATACATATTCAAATAATCAAATGCGTTGAACCTCATATGAGAAGCTATTATTAGTCAGTCATACACGATTATTATTATCATAACTGTACGGGTTTTACATAAATGCGGATTACGGGCAGTACTGCAGAAGCGATGTATACAGGTGTTAGCGGATATTCGTCAGATTTACGTCCTTTAGAATATTGGTTCTAGGATACATGACTATTTCGAAATAGTATCAATAATTTAATGGATGTGCATTATTTACCTATAATTCAAATATCTTCGTTATTCATGTTCTGTATAGCCTCTTAGGTATATAATATATATTATAATTATATTGTATTTAGAGCTATACATTACTGTGTATTATATTATTTTTATTTGTAATTTAGGGAAAAATGAAAGGCAATAACGAATAACCAATAGTGTATGCATATTGTTATTACCATATTAAAAATGATATAAATGCACAGACGTTAGTTCGAACCAGTTCATCACGAGTTCCGCTTCTTGGATGGGTCGACCGTTTAGAGGGAAACCGCCTACGTGTGCATTGTGTATTATCCAACAACAAAAACATACTTGGGGGGATAATGGCCTAAGTTGCTGAACCTTTCATAAAAAATGGATGGAAAAAAATAATTACAGTTAATTTAAAAACGTTGTTTGTGTACTTACTGTTTTTAAGGTATTGTATTTATAAGAATTTTAATTTTGTATTTAATTTATCATTTTTTTTTTTTTTATAACCATGCAAGTGTAGTGCATAATTATAATTTTATATATTTATTTATTTGTATAAACGCCCATGATGGCTCAAGTACAATAGGTAATATTTTTATCATAAAATGAATACATAATACAATTTATTATTTAAAACATTTTAAATCATTTAATTATTAGATTCAGTTCGGTAGTATAATGAAATTAAATACAAAAGGATCTAGATACTAAAAAATATGTGTATGATAATTTATGAATTCAATATCTGAAAAACAAATTTTTCATGGATATACATTTTTATATTAAAAGAAATCAAAATGAATGAACTTATTACAAACTTATTTGAAATGTTGGTTAAAAAAATTTAGTTTGATTTACCTATTGTGTGTTATTAGTCTTAAAGATCTATTTCCCCAAACATTAGGAAATTCAACTCTGTAGACTCTTTGTATGACTCAATGATAAAATGTGTTTTGGTAATTACAATCATGGAGAATTGAAGAATTTTTTCTGAGAAGTGATTTTGAGTGTACGCATCATAGTGGAGTTTAAAGTTATGCTTTGAATTTTAATTGCGAAATGTAGGAAAGGAGGAGCTTATTTGATGCAGTCGGATTAGGCTGTATGACTGACATTTCATAACACTTGTACGACAAAAGCTGTTCGTGCGCTGTGTCAGAGGAACTAAATTATTAGGTACTCAAAAACATAAGTTGTGTTAGGTATTGATTTAGATTATATTTTTTAATTACAATGTATTATATATGTTCAGTAATCAATGTGAAAGTTTTAATTAATTAATACCATTTTTATTCAGATTACTTCGTGTAACTTGAGTATTAGGTGTATAAGTAGTTATAGGTATATGTATTTGAATTTTACTCTTGAATATTATGGAAATAGTATAGATATTCGTTTCGATATAATATTGTATGATGAATCAGTAACTTAAGTTATAATGTTTCCTTTTATTATAAATATTTAGGCATTAAAATTATTTCTATCTACATTTTCGGACGGCATTTTTTAAGATAGAAATAGCATAGTACCTATATTGAATAGTTTTAAACTGGTTATATAGATCTTCTGTATGAGCCGAAAAATTGTGGTTCCTTGCAACTATATAAGGTACATCTGACTTCACACTACAATAATTTTATCGCTTTTATTATTATTTTATTAATTGTATTATTACTTTATTGTTTATCTATTTATTACTTCATTTTTAACATGATTTTATTTAAATTTATTTTTATTTTATAATCTGGTTTAGTGAATTTAATGTATTGAAATGTATAATTATATTATATTTACGATTATTTTAAAACCCAAAAATATAGTATGTCAGTGAATAATTTTGAAGTTTGTTCAATACTTAACGTATAAGTACATTTGTTTTGATTATTTTATAATATTTTTTATAGATTATTTTAGAATGAAATGTATTATCCTAGAATCCACGTTTTTAGTATTATTAATTAGTCAGTTATTGTTTAAAAATGTGGTTTTAGTATTTGTTTAGTTGATATAGGCATGTATTGAAAAAGCTATCTAACCATCTCATTGCTATTGAATTAACGACGTTATATATTTATAATATAATTAAGAGTTATCAAAATTAAGAAATATATAAAACGATTATTTGAATTTCTGTCTTAATAGATATTTTATTGTCCTTCCGCCAACTGTCTCCAGTTTCTATACCGCCCTTATCGGGCTTTTCTCCTGCACCGCCACCGTCCGGACTTTATTTGTCTTCTCAATTATTCATTATACAATGTAATATAATATGGTTTCACACGTTATTCTAATTAATATTTCACATATTTGATTATTATACACAATTGGTGGCCTTGGACGAACAGTGTGTATTGTTTACTAAACACTAGAACTGTATACATAACCTCAAACATATTAGAATGTATTAGATAATCACCTGGGTGTAATATGTATTTGTATATGTTTGTGTACTAACGTGAAACAAATATGAGTGGTTGACGCTAAATGGAATAGCAATATGTATTATGTAAAGACATTTTGTTTCCTTATCGTTGTATTGATAATAGTGTATAAAAAAACTTAACTTCAAAAATAACTTAAAATATACGCTGTATTTATTTGAAAGAGCAAGAGTTATTTGTATAATAGATCAAATACTAATTTTTTATCGATTTCGTTATTCAATAATCCGTATATTTAAGCTTATTCGAAATGAAAATATTTAATTAAGTTAAAATGTGCTTATTTTAGACTTTTAATGTTAAGTAATTGCTGTACGTAGATTCATCGTTTAGTTGTTTACAAAATAAAATAATATTGGAATAGGATTATATTATTAGGATTATTTAGTTCACATTTTTAAGTGGTATACAGTGATTTATAGTTTATGTATTACAAGTTAGCATTGATATTACTTAAATATGAAATAATTTTCTATAGTATAAGTGTAACAAAATATAGCTATTATAGATCATTAAGCTGAAACTTATGTGAAATTAGTGCTGAACATATAGTCGGCATCTTTATGTAGATTATTATATATACTTTATATCTGATCTTTGCCAATATGGTAAATAAGGGTTCTACGATTGTTAATTTTTCATTTATAAAAAAATAACGCTGTTTATCTAGTCTAGTATATAAAATTGAATTGCTGTTCGTTAGTCTCGCTAAAACAGCTTGATCGATTTTAATAATATATCTATAATTTTGTTTGCTTTAATACATGTTTGCTTTATTGTAAAATGACTAGTGTGACGAATGCATTAAGGCGACAATATGATGTCTTGCGATTTTTATATTAATCTATGATGTGTGAATTATCTGTTATATTTTACGCTGTTCGATACAATATAGATCCAGAAAAGATGTTTGTATTGTAGTATGTTATTTTGTGGTTTTTAACATTAACAAGGACATGTGGTAGTCCATTATGTATTTCCTTTGAAGAATTAATCGATTTTAATTCTGAATATAAAGAAACACCTATTGATTCGGTGTGCAGTTTTAACAACGTATTATATTGGATGATATGCTTATACGAGTGACGGTCATTAATACTGCGGTTTTTATGCTTTTTTTAATAATATCATTTTTGGATGTAATAAAAACTTATACTGTTATTGTTTATGTATTGTATATTGCGGTATTATTTGTAATACAGCTTTTTAGATACCGCATTAATCGTAGGTGAATCGGGGAAAATCGGCTACCTATGGTTTGTTGACTTAATCAATACTTTTCAAACTTTTTACCATACGAATGTATTATATTTGATAATAAACAATAAACGTTAGTGGCTCCCTATATTTATATACGTTGCATAAATGCTAATATTGATATCATAAAATATACATGAAAATAGACACAATTATAGAAAAATACGTGCACTTGTACGATGTTTGAAGGAGATTTCCAGTAATATTATTTGAAAAACGTAAGAAAATAAATAAAATGGTAATAATTCGTTTCTCGACGATACATAGATATAAATTATCGGTTCTTCTCATTTTTTTTTTTAAAAGAAACTATAATTTTCCCTATAGATATATATGAAAATGAAGATGAACTAAATGATTCCGGGAAACATATTCCTATGTTCTGCGGTATTCTTCATTGGAGTTAAACATTATTATAAAAAAATTAATTGTGATACGTTGCTGCAATGGCGGTTTTTCTTCTTTCTTGGAGATGGCTCTTTTGTCGTATTGGATTGTAGAGAAGATTCCGATATTGGTGTAGAGGGGTTATTACTTCTGTGTGGTGATATAATAATATATTATTATAATGTATAGTGTTCGGGCAAAATTTCTTGTTAGGTGACACTACTGAGGGTCTTCCTATTCTAATATTTTAATGTTATATAAAAATCTTGTCATCATACTTACTGATTATTGTAAAAACAGATTGTAAATTGTAATATAAAAAAAAAAAGTTTGGGCGGAAACCATTGCAGCGGCTGATGACAGAACAAGGTGCAACCAAAGTGCACGCAGTACCTATATACTACACCAACGTGTTCGTCCAAAACCACGTGTCCGGTCGGTATCACTGTTCACGTGAGACAGATGAGAGTTCCGCCGGGTGGCACACCCGGTTGGCGATCGCGGTGTCGCTGCCTAACTGCGTCAAATCTTCTGCGGTAGATGGGGGAGATTCGTAAAGATTCTGTGAGATGAGGGTAAAGGAGTTGGTTCTAAGGGTTGTATACGCGCGCGGGCGTCTTCGTGGGTTGATGTGTGGGTGTGCGTGCGTTCGCAAGCACGCATGTGTGTGTGTGTGTGTGTGTGTGTGTGTGTGTGTGTGTGTGTGTATGTGTGTAGATGTAGATGTGTATGTGGATGTGTATGTGGATGTGTATGTGTGAGAGTTAGTGTCTGTGTCTGCGGATGTGTATGCGGATGTGTATGTGTATGTGTCTTGTGCACCGGGACGTAGTGGCCGTCGTGGGTAGGGGGTCGTATGCGAAGGGGGTGTGCTCCGGCGGAATCGATAATGCGTCGGCGGAGTGGCTGCATGTGGCGGCGGCGGTGGTGTACGTCGACAACAGTGCATTAACCTCTAGCCGTTCTGTGTGTACGTAGCCGATGAGGAGCGCACCAGACGCGGTCGACCCGATTGCGCGAGGACGTGGCGGGAAACTGGGTCAGCCCACCCCGCCGTGCGTGTACGCACCGGTGATATTTACATTCGTACGCACAATAATATCATATTATTATGTATACAGACGCTTTACACGCTGCTCGCCGTTTAGGTACGACAACGATAATAATATGACGCGTGTTAAGCGATCGTTTTGGAGTTAATTTATTTTTATTCAAATAATGTTATACATGTACAACAATATATTATAATATTATGTAGGTACAACTTTCCGTCACGCGCTGTCTACGCATATCGTACATATATATATATATATATATATATATATATATATATATATATACTCACAATATATTCAAATATGTAAAAAACGAAATACATAACTTAACGGAGAACCCACTCCCCTCTCTCTCTCCATCGTATGTCATTACATAATTTATTGTATACAAGTACGTAAACGCATAGGCACAATACGGGTGCGTTGTGTGCCCAAGAGAAACGGAAACTTTTGTAATAGTAATATAAATCGAGTACACATCAGACGCGGTGTGGCGGACACGTTCGGTTAAGTAGGGGGGAGGAGGGTGATCGTAGTTGTATATGTATTTAGCGGCAACGATGATGACTGCGCGGAGAGGGCGAAAAGTCGTGTTCGATGACCTATTTCGGAGCGCATGCGATCCGTTACCACCCCTTCCCGCCGGGGTGCGTTTTTAATGTACACACACACAAACACGTACACACATATACACACACGCGTACACACACATACACCACATTCACTCTTATACACACACACACACACACACACAACACACACATACACACACACACACACACACACACAACACACACACATACACGACCGAGTGCGCGCGCGCGAGTACACACACACACACACATCCACACGCTCACCGAAGTACATACACGACGTACACGTATGTACACGCACTCGTACAAAAACGCACACACGTCGCGTTCGCACGCCGACCATAATATCAGTCGGCGTTATCGCCGTAGCCGCCGCCACTGCAGCCGGGTCAAATGTTTCCGTTCGCCACGTGTCCCGCCGCCGTTGCAGGGAACGGCCGGCAACCTAAATGGGTGATAATCGTCCCCGCACAGGTCAGTTCAGTATTTTAAGTATCGTCAGTATATATTATATTATTATTATTATTATTATTATTATAATACAACGTGGTGATGAACGTTTTATATTGGAGTGGCTAGGCTGTTTTTACACCGCGTTCCACGTGCAGGCACGTATATTGTACATACACATACGTGCCCATTTGTATATATTACATTATGACGTACTGTCAGACATGCACTTGCGCGTTGCATTGTTTGCAATCGCGTCCACCTTCCCCTCTCACATACTCTCGGTTCTATAGGCTACTGGTTCGATCGTCTCAGCCATCAGAGTGCGCAACTATGTACAATATGTTTTAGTATAATAATTTAGTAATTATTTCCCTTATTTTTTTCAAACGACGCACGCACATGAGTCGCGCATTTTCAATCTACCACTCTATAATACTGCTATATAATTAATGTTTGAATGTTCGTTTGTTGTTATCAATTTTTTTTTCATTTATCTTTTACTCCATAAATCGCTGTGGCATCCCTTTTAATAATCAGTCGTTTAACTCTGCATTGTTTCAGTATTTCTTTGTTAATTTTGTTTAATTACGTGTTTTGAAATATTATCTTTTGAATTATTCATTTAGATTATACACAATATGTGCACCGAATTATCAAATTAATTTTGTGATTATTGCAAATATTTTGATAACTGATGAATTAATCATCGTGGATAAAATTGGTCATAACCAGATTATTGAATTACAAAAAAAGAAAGATACGATTTTAAAACCTTTTTATGTACCATAATTAAGTATTTAAAATAATTAAATATATAATATAAATATGTATATTATGTAATATAATTAAAAACCACCTAATATGTAAAACCAATTTAAGCATAAAAATGAGTAAAATAATGTAAATTATATTATTTCAAAAAATCATGTGTACAATATATAAATAAATGTGTTATGAGATATTGTATTGCTTTCTCATCAGGAATTTTCATATTGAGAGGTTAGACAAATGACAACCATCGTATTTTGTATTTAATCATCTAAAACTGCATCATATTATATAATATTATAAAACAATTCTTATTAGTTATTTCCATTATACCATAAAAATGTGACACCCTATACATAAATCTATGTGTGAATAACTACTGCGTTTAAGTTACATGTTGGACCCATATATTCTTTGGGCAAATTTATATTTGGTAACGCGATTGCATTTTTTCATCTATGACGTTTGATAATAGTTTGTAATCATATGATGCGTATTTACAGACTGTGGCAAAAAGAGATTGAATGACAATATAAGATCCTATTTAATGTATCAGCTGTTGCTGTGGCTACTTTTCGTATTTTTCTAGTCGCGGTCTACTCTCATTTGGATTAATTCCAAGTCAACATTTTTTAACTTGAATAGTGTACTTGGTGACTAAAGAACCTCTTGTAATTTGTTCTTATAATATATTATTTTGGTATATGAATAGGATCAACGATAGCATATAGCTTTTCCCCTAAAGGGGTCAGATGGACACACGCCAAATTTTCTCTCATCCCCATCAGATTTAATTGGAATTTCCGGTTTGTTTTTCAACATATGTGCTGCTGGGACCGCACTTTTGCGTATGGTTTTCAACAATTTATTTTTTGCTGACACAGTTTTATTAAAAACAGGAAAAGATATATTTTGTTGTTCACTGTTTAATCAAAATGTATTATTATTGCCAATAGCAGATTTGTCTTTTTTTTCTTCTTAAACTTTTCTTCGGGATGTCAACACCAATTATTAGTTCAAGTTTATTTACCTACATAAGGTTTTATTTTTGATTGATTCATGGTTAGTACTTGCGTGTATTTACGTGTTTTACCTTTTTTTCTGCATACAAGTACTGATTTTTTAATATTTTTAAACACTATATTTTCGTTTTATATTAGTACTATATAATTTTTATTTGGAAACTTAAATACATTAAGAATATGTTTTCAATAGGTATATATAGAATAAGTTCGGGGATATTTTTTTCATAATTATATTATCGATTTAAGTGCATAAAATATTTTACTCGAATTCAGGGTACCGTTATGGGGATTGTATCCATGATCTTCTGTCTCTGCCTATCACACATGCAACATAGGAATTTAGATATTTTCTATTTCCAACGTATCGATTGATTAATTAATGCGGTAAGAAATTTGAAAACTGATTTAAATTCGTATTTAAGTCTACTTAAGATCGATTTTCCCATTTTTTTTTAAATTTTGCACTTAACATTCCCAAAAATTAGTTTTTGTTAATTTTTATGTTTTCAATTTGTTTAATTCTATTTTGTGAAATTTTGGGGGACAAAATGAAAAAAGTGGGAAAATCCATCTAAAGTAGACTTAAGGACGAATTTAAATTAGTTTTCAAAATTCTTATCGCATTAATTGGTCGATCGGTATGTTGGAAATAGAAAACACCCAAATTCCTATGTTTTGCATGTGATTGACAGAGACAGAAATCATGGCTTACAATCCCCTTAAGATTATTGTAGGTATAGACTTTTTTAGTGGATTTGATAACAGTTGTATAATATATTTTCCGTAATTTATTTATTAAAATTACTTTAAAAATTATTTATAGAAGTAAAAAGATCCTTGCTAGCTACTCCATCTCTAAAGTATCCAAAGCAACCAAACTAAACATTTCACATAAATACATAATTTATAATTATATAGCCATAATACCTCTCCGTTTTTATACTCACATAAATGTTTATTAATTTTTATTTTAATGTTCGTGATTTTGGTGCATAATTTATAATTTATGTTAAATTATGTAGTGACTGAGCGTCCTACATGTGTTTATGCCTTTAATAATCCGATACTGATTAATAAAATGTTAAAAATATTATATAGTTGCAAAAAATAAAAATAATAATAACAAAACGTCGTTTATGGTACTATACTACTATACCATATGAATTCATTACATTCGATATTCTTATCATATTAATAATAATTTTGCTATTAAAACAAATACATTTAGTTGAACTAAATTACCTATACTTTACCCTGGATAAACGGCTAATTTAAATCCCTTCAAAGAGTACTAGGCATACCATGGTACATAATTGTATGTTTGTACCCTTGTTACTATGAAACGAATAAAGGTTACAGTCACCCGTTTTTAAGGTAAACAGTAAAACGTAGGTACTTCATGTGCTTAATGATAAACTACAGACGTAAAAATAGGGTTGGTCCATTATTATTCATGAAATACCTAATGTAAATTATGTTAAATAAATATGTTTTTTTAATGTTAAAGTTTCTTTATCGATTAAACAAATGTATATAAGTAATAGTTTTAATAACTTTAACTAATTGATAATAAATTGTACGATGTTCAATTTCCTACTATAAAAAGATTGTGAAAATAATGTAAAAGGTATAACACTAAGCTAAACTGAGCAGGAAAATTTTTTATAACTGTTTAGTTAATCGATAAGAAAGCTTAACTTGAAATAAAATTGTTATTTCATCTTTTATTAAAATAAAATATTACATTTAGTGTTCTGTATTAATTATGACATGGGTTTTCAATTTTTCTATGTATTATTAAAATGATTTATCTTAAATTATATTTTTTCTCCACCAATAATACTGAATAAACGCTAATGTTTCAAAATTATAATTAGGTACTAAATTTTCTCGATTTCAGTATACATTTCTCATAATATATACGACAATATATAGTCTTTATATCCAAACATTTTATATTTGATCCTCTAAATATATTATCTAGTTGACTATTTACATTTTATTATCAAATATTTGTATTTATCTTATTTTGTTGTCATTGATCTCAGTAGTCAATATATTCTAAACAAAATTTACCCTTATTATTTTAATTATTTTGTTTTAGTGAAAACGATTCTTCATTACATATTGTACAACAATTTCTTTTGCTATTTTTATTGTGCAAGGATCCTTCTATAATATTTAAGACTATATATAATGTGTATTAGCTTGCTGGCGATTTCATGGAAAGAATCAATTTGTACGTATCTAATAATGGCAGGTTCTCCAATTTCGTGTGATTCTCCTAATGTATGACGATCTAGTGGCATGATAGAATTGTTGGTAGTATCGTGTTCCATAATTGAATGATTGCTGTTTGTTATCCATACTTTTCTGGATACTTACCTGAAATTGGAGAAATTTTTTTCACAACATATGTTCGGGATGAAATTTCAAAGAAATATTTGTAACTTTTATTTTCGTAAATATAATGGGTCCCATTGAATAAGTTTGTATTTAGTCCATGTTCAAAGAAACGATCACGAACATGTAAACGTGTAATATCATTGAACTATTCTTATTGTTTTATTTTTTAAATAGATAAACTATAAAATATACTGTTTTAAATCTTGGGTGAATTTATTTTCCCATTGTGGGTTTTTTTTTGTAAATATGATCAGGGTATATTAAATTATATATTACTAAAATGTATGGACTATAAAATCAATAGTAAGTACCTATGTTCGTTAAACATATAATTAAATATTAATCTATATAGATATTATGAAGTTATAAATTATATATGAAACCGTATGTTTTATTTAAATATTATTGTTATTCATTATATTATTTTCCTTGTGGTGGGAGCTGAAGAAAAGTACTTAGAAATAGGAACATTATTCTAACATTTAAGCTTAATCATTAAATAATATATATAATAAGTATAAATAGACAATAGTGTATTGCGAATTATAAATATCGGTATTAACTGCTAAATAATACAAATTTAAAAAAATGAACTATTTGCTTTAACTAATTTAGAAGAATAAATTATCTGTGTGTGTTTTATAATTTGTGAGTTTAATTATTTAATTTAAATGCAAACCGATGAAACGCATCTTGGAAGGGGGAGTTAATTTTTCAAATAAGATAAAAACTTAAACCTTTAAATTTTAAGGAATGAATATACAATTATATTGTACTTGATGTATAGATAATGATAAGTTATAATTGTGTTATGGTAAATGACAGTATTTCAGTTACTTCACTTGTGTCGTGTCGTCCAAGGCGCATCGTGTATTCGTGTGTCGAATTAGGCGTGGTAATTGTACTCAGTTTAGTACCAAATTAGTATCAAGTGTTCCAATATCTAGCTGATATTTTTATCAACATCTATTGACCATTGTAACCCCATACGTTAACCGTCAATACCACACGTCAGTATGAAAGTTGGATTTTCCTCTGCGCCTCGGTAAATGTGGACACGTGGTAGCATTTAATTGATATGAATGATACTAAAAATGATACCAAAAACCAAGTTCGCTTGTCCAATCAAAATATTAGGTTAGGTGTACGATCCCGACGCAGTTGTGATAATATCTACTTAACATAGATGCCTCAATTCAAGAGTTTTTTTTTTGCTTTTATCCAAGACAAATTCATGAATTGAAAATTAATATGAACAATGAGTAAGTAATGATTACCCAACTATAAATACTAATATAAAATACAGTGTTCGTTCCAAACAGTGCAAACAGTTTATTTACCTAGTTTTCAATTATACACTTATAGTTGATTATGATATGAATTTCGTTGCGTAATGTAACCAAGTACCGCCGATTTGTACTTTATTTATTTATTGCTATGCCAAAAGGGCTATATTATGTATTATTTTATTATCATATATGTTTTATTGTTGGGCCAAAAGTGCACATTTTTATAGTACTCGTGAGATGTTGTTAATTTTTTCTGCGTGTTATTCAAAACTATTTATAATACAGCTACATAATATTATTATACCATAGTTATGGCATTTATACAAATATCTGTTTTTACCATAACCATACTGTACCTGTACGTTCTTATTTTCTTAATTGTAGCTAAGATAAAATATTTGAGGTTATAGAAGCATATAGGTATCTGTAACTTTAATAGTTGCAACTTTTAATTTGCAAAAAAAGGATACAAAACTGAAACTGGTAACTAACTGAACGTGTAGTTACTTAATATTTTAATAGTTGCGATAATTTGTGTACCTATGACTATTATAATGATATTATATTGTTATTACATTTAAGAATAAGAAAATTTATCATATTGTATAAATTAAAGTAGCCACGGTTTAAATTATACTAATTTGTAATAACTAATTTATTAATTCTATATATAATACATTTTATTAGAAGTAGTTTACTATTTATAGTGAATATTATATTACAAAATGTTAAATTAGTGTTTTACCATTTTATGAAAAGTAGTCCATTTCATATTTTAATGAAATATATTTTTACTTCACGAAGTGTAAATAAATCATTTACCATTCCCATTTCACGAAAAGAATGATTTCACTAAGTGGCTTCTGTGACATATAACCGTAAATAGTTTCTAGAATTTTTTTTTTTTTTTTATCTGTGAACGATGTATAACAACATTATAATGTTGTTTTCAAATGTATCATATCTTTTTTTTACTCAGTTTATAAAATGCATTTACTGATTGAATTTCGGATAAATGACATTGTTTGTGATAGCAACCTATTAAAGATATTGTATAGCATTTTGTTTTAAAAATAAGTTTGGCTATAGAAATTATACTTATTTTGATACTTAAAAATATTTTTTATGGTTTATGAAATTATTGTTTTAACTTAAAAGATTATTAAAAGTTAAAACAAAATTTGTAAGCTGTGGCACCTTCGGCATAATATAAGAAAGTAATATATAGACAGAATACATGATCGCCTTTGAAAAACCCGTACATTTTATTGTTATTATATTGTACACGAATAAAGACTGCAAAAACCATGTTTGTCATGATAATGATTTAAAAATGTTTTCCTTTTCTCATGTTTATATTTTAATTAAATAACTATAGAACTTGTGAATATTTCAAATTATTTGAATAGTGACTGTATAAATATAGTGAGATTATTATTTTTTAAATTGTAACTGTAAACTTGCAAGTATGCAAATAAAATGTCTATTGTGTATATATACTGTCCATATACCAGGGTTAGGCTATTCATAATAATATGTCTATCCATACATTATGTCCCAATTCCAATCTCATAACCATTAACTCCAAATCGATTAAACAGATAAGAATTGGGTAATTATTCAAACGTAGTTTACTATGAAAATATATACTTAACATTATGCCTCTAATACGCCTACGATAATAAATTGATAGAAACCTGTATACAATTAATTCAGGTTAATAGGTCGAGTTTTATTTGTTATTTGTGAATCTTAATCTTATATGTTACTATAACGATCCATTGAAGTATTATTTGGTGTTATTTGGTGTTTTGTGTGTCGTCTATTGCTGATAGGTCCGGTAAAAAAGCCGGCTGTTTCACATTTTTTGAAACTGTTGAGGAGAAATATAAAACTCAATATTTTCTACAGTGCACTGTATAGTATATATCCATGATATACTTACGTTTAAACGCGTTTCGAACTAATTTGTTGGTAACTCGCTTTTAGTAGTAGTGCACTTAATTCAAGATTATTTGAAAATATTAAAATTGACCCGTAGTGTTTAAGATAATTGGTACTTGAATTAAAGTATTTCAATAAAATAATAATTATGATTTTAAAATGTAAGCTATAAAGTTTATTGTTGCATTTAATATAGTTTTAAGAGCTTGCGTATCTATGGTGAATTGATAATATTTTTGTAATTTATAGTTTATACTGTTTAATTTAATCATGTTTTTCCATGTGCGAAAACAAAAATATTACTAAAAGTCCTATTCATAATTCTTTTAAGAGCGATATAAATTATACATTTTCGTACTCTTATTATACATTTGAATGGAATCCAATTATAGAAGTGCCATTTCACATGTTCTATGTAATACTATACTTAATCTTTTCATCCCATATTAGAGCAGTGATAGATATATAGGGTTTAGGTTTACAAAACCTCAGGTGGTGGATAACCTAATTTACGTTTAAAATTGGATTGAATTGTGAGCGTATTGAAAGACTGTGTTTTGCCGTATTTTTTATTCATAAAAAATTATATTCTAAACAAATTTTGTTTTTAAAACTAGATGTAGGTAAATTTAGAGTTATATCATAATTACGACAACAATATAAATAACAGCACTATATGCATTATTTCATTAGTGTGAATAAAGATACAGATCGTGACGACGACTGTTCTCTAAAATTTGTGGCAAGATTTGGTGAACATGGTTAGTCGAATTTTGAGGAGGTAGGTATCTGTACTACGTAGAGATGCGCCTCCGAGTGCATTCATAAAACACTGATTTGATAGTATTCGGAATTTCTATATTATACTTACTATGAATTATTAATAAATGATATTATAACCATCTATCAGAGGTTTCAAAACTTTTTTCATTATAGCCCCCCTAAAAAACCAAAAAATTATCACGCCATTTACAATAAATATTAAATAAAATGGACACAGGTTACCACGATTATTTGTTATTTAAATAAGTATTTAAAATATTTCACTTTTAAGACGAAATGCACCAAAAATAGATATAAAAAAATGTTCTTTGTGCTGTCCCTCTCGTAGAGTATTCACGCGTACCAGTTTGGGAAACGTTGACTTTATGTAAGTAATATTATATGTTACGCCAAATCCGTGAAAGTACCAATTTTATAAAATCAGCAACGTCATTGCCGAATACGTGTTAATAATACGTGTTATGAGGATAAAAATATGTCCGATCGTGCTTCCTTTGTGGTGCCGATAATACGTTTGCACGCATGTGAACAACGACAACATTACAAAATATTAATATCATCGTCGTCGTCGTCGTCGTTGTTGTTGTTGTTGTTGTTGTTGTTGTTGTTGTTACTGCTGCCGTAGAGAACAGAAGAGTGCTCTGCCGTCAATTACCATTCCTTCGGCTGCTATCATCCCGCACGTGCGTACCGGCGTCCGGCACCTGCAGCCGAGGTGGCGGCGGCGGCGGCGGCGATGCGGACGGGCGCCACCTGGCGCGTGCGCGCGGCTCGCGCCTTCAGAGCGCCCGGTGCCGGCACCCGCGCGACCGGCTGTCAGCCCCCCTCACCACCTCGTGACGGTATAATGACGGTGAGGAACGGATCGCGCGTTCGGCCGGCCGGTCGGAGCTGTGTAAGGCGGCGGCAAGCCCACACCCGCGGAGCGAGCCGGTGCGCGTGCGCTCGTTGCGCGCGCTCCCTCGACCGAATGTGTGTGTGCGTGTGACAGAGAGAGAGAGAGTGCGAGAGCGATAGTGTGAGGTTGATGGGAGCGAGTGAGAGGGCAGAGAGAGAGAGAGAGAGAGAGAGAGAGAGAGAGAGAGTGAATGAGCGAGAAGCCGAGACCGTCGACGGACCGACCGACCGGGCGTACAGAGCAGTGTGTGTGCGCGCGCGGCGGTGTGTGCCAGGCAGCTGCGTGCGTGCGTGTGTGCCAGTGTGCGTGCGTGCGTGTGTGCTAGTGTGCGTGCGTTTCGTGCGTGTGTGCGTATCCGCTCTGTGCGCTGACTGGCTGCTGCTGCTGCTGCTGCTCGCTAGCTGACTGGCTGCTGCTGCTGCTGCTGCTGCTGCTGCTGCTCGCCGGCTGCCCGCTGCTCTCGCTGTCTGCTGCTCTAGTCCGGTCGCTCTGCTGTCGGTCCGTCGTCTCCGCGTTGTGCGCTCACATCCATCACACCACCTGTCCGCTGTACGGGGTGTGCGCGATCGTGTCATAGTCGTCCCGCCGGTATACATGTACATAATATAGTATAGCACAGACGTTCGCAAGACCTCGCTCCGGCTCGCCGTGACCGACCGTAGTCGTTTTTATCGCTTGTTCGAGGACCCCCGTACACGATCCTCGTCTCGCTCTGTATCAGCGGCCCCTGCGCCACGTGCTCCTTGGGCCCGGCCCACGTGCTGCGTTATACCACTGCAGTGACATTCTGCTATCGCTGCACCAACCGCATATACAGGGCAGTGATCGCGCGAGCGGCGGCGGTGGCGGTGGCGGTGGTGGCAGCGGCGACCACGACTGTACGACTACAGCTACGGCTGTTCCGGCCTTTTCCTGTTCCTCCTGTTATCCGCTGCACTCGGTCCCGTTGCGCTGCACCACCACCACCACCATTATCATTACCACCACCAACACCATCACAACCGTTACCACCAATTCGGGTCAGCCGTATCGCTGCAGCAGCCCAATCCCGGTGTCGCCGAAGTGATGCAACAACAATGCGGGTTTTGCGCCGCGGTGTCCGACATGTTCCGGAGGATCATGTGCTTTAACGGCAGCAGGAGGGGCAGCGATCAGTCGTACTATCACGAGCTGGACAACGACGACCCTCAGATTGCACTAGTGAGTGGACATTGCCCAAAGGTGGGTTTTTCATTCGTCCCGCGTTCCCCTCCGTTCATTGCGTGCGTTCAAAAAGTTGGTCGAAAACCGTCGACGCGGCCCCGTGCACAATGTTCGTAACCAACGGACTTGATCCAAACGTTTCTAATAATCAGCCGCGGCGTTCATTTCGAGACGCGCGCAACAATTAACAATGCGTCGCCGGACCATATTTTAATATTATATATCAATCGCACGTGCACACGCCAAACGTTGAATAATATAAATGTATTGCGGCCCAAAACAAAAATAAAACCTTACGCGCCCCATCCGCCCGGTATGACGGTCTGCGGTTATTCCGCGCACACATATTCGCGTTGTAGTACCTGTACATAATACGCACCTCTTGAATATGAACTATGCTAATACGGACGTGTCAAAACCTACATTACCTATTATTTTATTTTTTTTTCTCTACTCTCAACAGTAACATGCTTTACATTGCAGTGTTGAACGCACGCCGGCCACGCGTAGGGTTTTATAAAAATGCGTATTGGAGTTTATCGTTTTTTCTTTTTTTTCTTTTACACCGACCATGTCACGCCGTGCTTGTGTAATATTATTTATGTATATATAGTTTAGTGGTCGCGCAAAAGACTACCCTAAGTCGTTAAAGGTTTACTGTTATTGGGTATGATCATTCATAAACATTCGGGGTACACATTTTGGGCGTCAGTAGGGATGACTATACTGTTGGACTTCGTTTGTATCGTTATCATTATTACATAACGCTTTTATATCGAACACGGAGAAAACAATTGTACTTACCTCGGTTTCGCGTGTTATACGTTTGTTTGATATTTTTTTTTCCTGTACGGTTTACTAAAACGTGCGTACAAAGAAAACCACACACTAAATGAAACGTATCATATTGTATACATATAGGTAATATTGTCGAATGACAGTTTATGTTACGTTGCTGCACACCGTATGCACAGGTACATTTTGTATTTTATCGTCAGTATATAGAGGACAACGACCTCCCAACGGATTGCTATACTTCGTTTACCCGTTACATTTTCTTCTCTGTATGTATATAGAGAATTTAAAAAAAAAAAAAACTATACCACTGATCCACTGATGTATACGGCTATCGGCATTTTTCTTTTTTTTTTTCTGAACAAAAGTTTGCTTACGTTTTTATTGAATTCACACGTTCGATTGTAAATCCAAATAATTTTATATATTTGGAATAATCAATGAACGCATCAACATCTTCCATTAAAAACACATTTAATATGTGGAAAACAAGACTTTTTCGTGTTTCTGATTTTACACATATACTGGCAATCGTATTTGATGAATACAACTTAACACTTTTTTTATACTTCGTATAACGTGCTTTTTTTTCCCGTCAGTGCGTGTATTGCATCCCTATGGAGTTAAACGTACGCCGCAATTCGATCCCAATTGAAATAACAATTTTTCAATTCATCTGCGCATCCCTTTAACAGTATTCTGTCTTCATGCTTGCGTATAAAAAGTTTTGAAACTTTGAAATCGACTTTGGAATTGTATTATACAATTACATTGATTTACAAAATTAATTGGATGTATGTACGTATATTATATACATAATGTCAAATGCACAGTCAAGTGTCATTTTGGCAATATATGGTTTTGCTTAATCGTTTCGTGTTATCGTAATTTACGACTTGTAATATCCTCTACGATGAAAATTAAGTGTTTTCTAACTTTGCATAGACGTGTATATGTAAGCGTTTTTATTGTGTGACGTATCCTATTGTGTTGTTTATAAACGATATATCGTATAGAAAATCATTGTTTGCCACTGACTAATTCTTTCAAACGTGTGCTCGCGTTAAACGGTGTATGCGTATTGAAATCAATTGGTTTAATGCATTTAATCGGGCCTGAAAGTATATAAATGCATTTTCGGATCAAACTCATTAATACCTATTATTTAAGTGTCGTAACCATACCTTCAATTCCGTTTACGTTAAACTATGTTTAGTGACGTTTCGTTTGATTAGCGTTTGACTTTTTAACTGCTAAAACTCGTGTGCACCATATGTATATTGTATACATGCATTGGTATACAATTTATTTGAACAACGTGTCATCATTAATTGAAGCTCAAAGTATGGGTTAGAAAATTAATAGGGTTGTTTACGTTCTCGTGAACCTTTAGTTAACTCAATAAATAGGACGTAGATGGTAATAAGATACGTTTTCAAAGTTTAAGTTTCATCGTTAAACTAATTATGCAACAAAATATCCCGATAAAAATATAAGCTGTTATATACCCTGTTATTCATTCCCTTATCAAATTTGAGTTCGTGTTTGAAAACAAGTGATGAACATAAGGACGTGTACCCACTCAATTATATCTTTTCTCGGTGCGCCGTAATCAATTGCCTTGCTCATTCGGGTTTCTTTTCTTTCCGAAAAACGAGTCCGTGAGAGAGTACTCAAAACTGTAATTTTTAATCGTCGCGTTTGCTCTTATCCTTACACATACCCCGCCTTGTATACACGCGCCATATAATCTCGGCCACTACTTATTATTTCATATATACCTGTATTGGATTATTATTATTATTATTATTATTATTATTATGTACTATGATAAACACCGTACACGCGTGCTTGCGATAAACGATATGGTTAAACGAAAGCTTTTCAAATTGCACGGATTTCATTATGTCCTTAATCGAATTTCATAATCGGAAAGCAAACTAAATTAATATTAATCGTGTGGCGCCGCCGTTTTGCCAGCCTCACTGCTACGCAGATTATCCCAACGAAACACACACAAACATGCGTGATCTATGAATCCGAACATTTTTATTCGATATATATTTTTTTTTCGCTCGCGTCTCTTAACGACGTAGGTCGTTAGTCCTGCAGTTGCTCCGTTAACGATTTCACTTTCACGCGAATAACTCGGGTCTGGGTCTATCGCAACAACCAGTCCGAACTTTTTATTATTTGTTAGTGTTTTTTTTTTTTTTTTTGTACATACATATACACACACATGAACAATCTCACAACATACCGGTTTATATGAATTCGCAATGTATACAAATATAATATGTAATATGCATACATACATACATACATACATACGTACATACATATAATACATACATTTACATTATATCATTTTTATCTATTTAATGTATGCGGGTATGCGTGTGCACATCGTAAAAGTATATTGTCGATGGGAGAAAAACTCTGTCGGGCGGACATTACGCATTCAGTAGTCTCTGAACGCACGCGTGTGTCGCTCCCGCGCGTTTCGTCTATCATCGCGGAGTGCATGTCATTATAATATCATAATCGTTTCGGCTAAGCCTATTGGAGGTTTTATTTTGTTGTTGTTGTTGTTGTTGTTCTATCACGGAATATTATAGCAGTGACCGTCACGCTCTGGTCGCCGGTGACGCGCATATTGTAGGCATAATCGTCATTCATGATGAGGAAAAACTCTGGACTAACGGTAAAACATTTGCGATTAACTATTGTTATTATTCTTAACGCATATACGACGAACATCACATTTCCTCCGGTTGATATTACCATACAATTATGCAAGCCACTCGCTTTACTTCATATTGTCCGTGTGTTTAGGAAATCGTCTCGAATGAAAATCGATAAGTACGTAGAAACTTATTTAGGACGCTGAGTATATTCTTTAGAAGGTATCAGTCGTGCGTTCATGTCGGCGGCGGGTCGTTCAATAACGATATATCGTAGACGCTCGCACCTGTCTAATGTAAATTAATTCGTACGTTGTCTATTGATATTTGATTGATCAAACGATCGCGAGTGCGATTTACAGTTGGTACAGCGAAAGCCGTGATAAACCAGCGTATACTACTATTTTATCTATTTCAAACATTTTGTGCATCGCACAGCGTTTATTTATCGTTTAAACCGCATTTAGCCGCATGTACCCTATTTAACAGAGATGATCTTTAAAGACTTTAATATTTTTGTTATTTGAACTGTTTATTCCCGACTGTGGTGTTAATGAGAATAAAACAATATAATATACATATTTATATTTTATTGTTTTGAGGAAGCAAAAAAATTAATTAAAAACCGAGTACACGCATATAGGTATATCTGGACAACTTATTTTCATAATACCACGTAAAACCTGCGGTGGAAAACAGAAATAATAGTATACACACTTGTAAAAGGTATACGGTTTATATTCGAAAAGCCAACCGTGTATTTTTTGTTGTTGTTTATTGTATTTTTTTCATGTCTTAATGACATAAAAATATACACCGATAAGGGTCTCCTCTGCACACATTACATGTTTAAAACCGTATTAGCTCTACCAGTTATATACGAGGATATAAATGCAGCGTCGTATGTGATGGCCGGCTATGCAGGAAAACGAACAATAAATGATTTTATGATAATTTTTAGCTCGGCATAAATACCGTATAATCGCGTACAACTCTTCTCCGATTAGCGTTTCAAACGATTTGTTAAACAGATACGACTTCTAATTCAATCACGAGACCAACAAAAATGCTCAAATATAGGATAAAAAAAATGTGAGGTACTTGTACCCCTCACCTTCTCAATTTGAATATTTTCACTCGGTTTTCTGTTTTTTTTTTCTTTTTTTCCTTATCCGTGTTCTGCACGGGACATAATTAAATTTTTAATCTATTATTTTGCCCAATGTCATTTTGTTCCATTTGTTTGGATTGTTTCTTTTAGTGTTATGTATGGAAATGCTGAAGTAATTTTAATCTAATTTACTAATTCAACGAATAATATGTATAAAGTGTATATTAAGATTAGAATGTTGAATCTTATATACCTATGTATATTTATATAAATTAGTATTTGAGCTGTTTAATGGCAAATAAACCAGTTTTATTATTCTTATAATTTTTTTCAGTAAATATAGTTATAAAATCGAAAGTATATTTTCTATTAAATGCAGTCGAATTACAAATAAATTTTGGTTTACCATAATTATGTATAGGTAACATAATATGTTCTATTATAAATAATTATTTAGTATTTGTCAGGATATATGATTTCATTAACTTTATTATTATTATTGTTATTATAATTATTATTATTATTTTGATATACGGTTCGATTAAAATCATATAAAATGATCAATTAATCTCAAAACATACTCAAGTTACATGCATTTTTTATGTTTTAAAGCCAACCGTCGTGTTGCCTGATATAAAACAATCAAACCAAATAAATCAAGAAATTCGCCAGATTAAACCGGTTTGCTTTACCGATTCCAATTCGTGATTCCGATTCATGATCATGGTTCAGCGTAAAGATACACTGGTTTAGATAGAAATTCGGGATATAGATCGGTTTACTCCCACTTTTCTAATTCATTTTGTTATCGCATATTGCATATTTTTAACTTGGTTAAGTGTCAAAAAATTGATAGTGATTGATGTGATAAAAGATAATAAGGGGAAATTCAGGTTTAGGGTGGGGACGGATCGGGATCGGTATTTTTCAACCACCTCGTTGAAGCGGTCGAAAAAAAGTAAACCGGTGTGTCTCGATTCTTAACCGGTTTAGTCCAATGAATTTCTTGAATGTTTCACTATATATACCTATAGTATTGGGCCGTTGTTAAGTTCTGATTGTACCTCGTATCAGATAACATATTGAGTTTGTTTGAGTCGTTTTGGCATACCTACCTAGATATTTAATTAAAATGAAATATTTACACTTTTTTACATGTTATCAGATTATTCATTATTAATGTAACAGTTTTTCCCTAGTACCGACGAAGTGTTTTTAAAAACGTTTTGTCTGTTATAAGGGGGCGAAATGTTTAATTTGTTGTGAAAGCAATTTTTCATCCTATTCAACAAATTCATACAGTAGTTTTTCTCGTTCCCGATAAAGAACGAACGGGATAAGTAGGTAATTAGTAATTTCTTTGTTTCTGGTGATTTATCGGAACTCTGTTTCTTAATCAATATACCGTTTTTGTTTGCTGTTGCTGCGACTACCTTTCAGTACTTAAGTATTTGTCTTCCGTTTTCACGATTTATACTTGATTGTATCGTGTATCGTACGGAAAAGTTTTTATTTGCTTGGAAAACAGAAAAAAAAAAAGGGAAAATCATTTCGATTACATTGAGTTTTTCCCACCGCGTGAGCAATTCTTCTAAAACTTTCGGTTATATATACATTGAACGCCTAAATAATAATAACGACTATAATATTATACTATATATATAAAGTGGGGAAATATTGCGAACGACGGACGTGAAAGTATCGAACGACTACTGCTGCTATGTATATTGTGTAATATATACCTCCTGTACATTATAATACCACTAGGGGGTTAGTGGTAGCTTCTGCGGTAATGGTAAACGTAGCTCTCGTGTATATATGTATAGTGTATATATTATTATGTATGCATAATTTGATATATTTGTATTTATAAAAAAATATTATGCATTATGTGTTTAAAGTGGCGTTGTTGCACACAAACACTTATAATGTATAATATATAAATAAATGTGTGTATGTATTTATTTTATACTCGCGTTTCTATAAAGCGTCGAAACGACGTCGGCGGACCTTTTAAGTATCGGCAAAGTTTTGCCCGGTAATGGTTGGTGTGTGTGCGGGTATACGAAGGAGTGTTAGGGAGAGGAGCGAAACTTGGATGGCAGGACGCGCAGGTACCTGTAAGGGGTATATATATCCCTCTCCTGTGCCGTCACCGCCACCACTACACTTGTACGCTAAAACGACGGCCGTCCCGGTAAGGGCGTGGTGGACGCGCGTCTCCTTAGCCCGGGAAAAACAGAGCTCACGGGGTTCCCATCAATTTCCCGATGACGACGACATCGGTTGCGGCGCTCGTCACGCGCGTGTGCCGCCTATACTTGTATCCGATTTCCGTTCAAACTGCATTTGAAATTCGGCCTTTGCCCTCCCCGCGCCGCTAATCCCGTCTTTGTACAAAGTCTAACCGTCTCGAGTTTTACCGCGTACAAAGTAACGATCCCGCGCTGCCCGAGCGTATAGGTTTATATTGGTTGATCATAGTACGTTTTGTGATATTATTGCTGTCGGTCATATTATGTCATCCCCCCGTTTGCGCTTTCGTTGTTTTACAGTATAGAAGTATACGTGTTATGCCTAATACGGGGATTTAATACATGGGATGTAAGTAGATTTTTGTCTCGACAATGTATATAGTACTGCATTTCAACTCGGTTCTCCCAACGTGGTCGCGGCTGTCCAGATCATTATTATATTTTTATTTTTTATTTTATTTTATTAAACTTGTGTTTTCCTTTTTTGTCGGTTTTGCATGTTTTCATCTGAGGCTTTTTTGTACCTTAGAATCTAAAACCTATATGATTGCTATTATAAAAAGTTTTTTCAACAGCATTCACCTGTTCGTGAATTATTCATGTTTTTTTTTTTTTTTTTTTGCGATGGTAAATATGTGTTTTGTATTTTAAACAATGTATAAGGTCCATCGATAAACCATTACTGTAACAGCGTATATATATTATATAATTAATATTTATTGTTTTATACTCACTGGTGCCACGTACATAATATAAAATGCTAGATTCTCGACGATGTAATTCACAAATATCCAATTATAATCACTTATGTAGAACCAAATTGTTAAATTATTACCTATTGCTATAGTTTTTTTTTCATATAACTAAATGATTTCATTTTCTGGGAAAACACTTTCCTACGTTTACAATTCTTACTGTTTGTTGCTAAACAAATTACCAGTATTATGTTAAAAGTTGTGTTGTAGTTTGGACTAATATATATTTTTTTTTAACATTTTTATTATATTTTTATTCATAGAGAATAACTTTATCTATTTTGTATATTCATGATAAATTTTATTTAATAATAAATCGTCGTTATCAATAATTATTATTTAATAAATGTCATTTTTATATATTTATACTTTTATAAGCATTTTAAGTATTCGTAATATTTTAATAAGATAAAAAAATGTGTACAATATATCAGATAATGTGATTAATATAAACATTCCAGGTTAAAATCAAAGTTTAATGCTTGAAATGTGTGATTAATTTTTTTGTGTTAGAATCGGAAAAATTGTCAGTTTTGAAGATTGTTAAATATTAGGTACCTAGGTTTATTTATCTGGGTTTTAACGAACAGACTTTAGAGCACTATATCATTACACACGACCTATTATAAGGTATTAACTTAGACCCAAAGCTTTAGTTTTCAATATTGGTAAATCTTATCAACAATATACCTATTAATTGATATCTCATTCTTTGAGTGGTTTTATTTTGAAGTCTAATTATTTTACTTTAAATAATTATACTAAAAGCATTTTGTTACACTTTTAATGCAATATTTTTTATTCAAAAACATTTGTTTTATATTATTTTCGTATTGGTATACTACTTATACTTGAAATCATATTTTCGAAGAAGTATTGCACTTTTTTCTTATTATTAAAAGAAAACATTGATGGCCTTTTTAACACGTCGGACATTGAATGATATATATTTCGTGTTTTATGCTAAAACAAATATTAGTAGGAAAATAAATTACATTATTTATTCTTATTTTGTAAGCGTCGAGTGAGCTTAGTAATAATTCTAAAATGTTTTTCCATTTGTCTTTGCCACTCTTGTAAACTCTGTACATCGACAGTTTTCATTATTCTTCTCATTTGCTGTAATATATGTAGCCTTTACGACGCCACTACAGTTTTTGAATTGTTTGTTGTATTCTAGCTCTGTGTTTACGATTGGTATATTATCCAATATTCATTGATAAAATTACGCCATGGATTAATCTTGAAGGGTAATCTTAATTAAATGTTTAACGGTTTTTAGTTATTACTACCTATTATTTCCAATATCTTAAAATTTTTTGTGAATACAATTGACATGGGTTGTTCAATAGTTTATTCATTATAATAATGTACCATGTTAAAATAAAATGCATTGCTTAGTTTAAATAATAAACTTAACTGTATAGATTAATTTTATTTTTAGACTATACAAAAACCTTTTTATTATAATATTCTCATTATTGTCTTCTTTATTATAACCACATTTTTGTAGTTAAAATATGTGTAAGGAATATTAATAACTACAAACTCAGCCTGAATTCAGTACACATATTCTAGTAATAATTAGTTATTTTTACTTATTATTTACTAGCTGATCCAGCAGACATTATCTGACCTACGGGTTAATAACAAACAAAATAAGTTTACAATGAACGTATTTATTTGATATTATAAAAAATATAAACTTTTTATTTCAATATGAAATTAAAATTATGTGATGGTTTAAATTTAATTTTATTAAATGTTTATAAAATGATTTTTATATTCATCTTAATGCTAGATCAAGAGCAATATTTTTTGATATTCCGCGGTCGTTCGCTTTCTGTTTTGCATACATATCTACAATGGATTAATGAGATTAATCATTGCATTATTGATCATGCCATTTAATGATTGTTATTTCTGTTGTACTAATCAGTAATCATACCATTAGTATTGGTTGATTGGGTTAATTGAACAACCGTTTTGTTCGTCTGACAAAGATTTATGGATTTGTTAGATATCTGTTCCGGCGTGCCAAGCTGAAAAAGCGTTTCCTTTGTTTGCGGTTACATTGATTGTTATCAATCAACAATCGTATTATATAGTTATTAAATTTGATTTATTAATTGTCTGTGAACAGATGCGTTCGACTCGTGTGGGAAAACGATAAATTTTTGTATACTTCTCTCATCATTTTTCGTTTGTAATATGTTTTTAACTACGTCGATGAAAACGACGTCGAGAAAAAATCGAATCAGTGATGAAATCTATTTGCCTCCACATGGCTGTTCACAATTCCCTTTAAACTGTTTATTAGAGTAAATTGAAAACGATAACCACTTTGTTACAAGAAAAAAAAAAAACAAAAAACGAACAAACAAAAATAATGTCGTACGATGCGATTACTATAACTGATATCTATCCTATCATGTGAAACCCATCAGGCGTACCTGCAGCATTTTCATTACGAGTAAAATATATATATATATATATATATATATATATCAATATATCTATAATATTATATAGATATATAGAAAAGAGAGATCGGTTGTATTCCGTGGGCGTTTAGTTTGTTTAAGAGCTGTAATGACGAATTTTATTGATAAATCCCTTAAGATAAATTCATCAGGCGTGTTATTTTAAAGCCGAGAGTGGTTATGATGATATGTTATTGTTAATTATAGCTCGAAATTTTCGATTAAAGAAAAAAATAACTTAACAATACCATTTATGTATGTGTTATACTCACTCACACACACGTACACACAGATATGTAAACAGGTATATTTATATAATTTATTACTGTGCGTTTATCAACGCGATTTAGGAAAGAGAGGATGTTTTGGGGTTGTTGCCAAGGGGTTTGTATGAATGGTGTGGTGGTAAACGGGGTTTCGTTTGGGGTAATCAATATAAGGGGCGTGTGCGTTCCCCTGACTATTATAAATCAGTGTAAACGTATATGATTTCAAATTGCGTACCGCTTTGGTAAATCATTAACCAAACGACTTCGATTCAAATTAATATTAATAAATAATTAAAATTTGATAATAAACAATTACATTTTATTCAAAGTTAAAATGTGATAATGATAAAAATTGTTCGATTCTGTTAAGTACTGATTTTATTCTAATATTAATTTGACATCAGATTGAATTTAAGTTATGTGTACGCAGTTATGACTGATGATTTTGTGTTCACCAAACCTCAACTTTGAGCGAACGGGCTTACTTAAACCATATTAATCTTAATTAAGTCAAAGTTTAACGTCTAATATTTCTTGGGTTAACAAAAGGGTGGTTTTACAATGTTTTTGATACATTTTTATTTCTAAGGTTTTTTATTTAAAATTCAATAATATACATGCTCTCTGAAATAATTTCTGCTTATGGTTAATTTTAACTGTGCTTTCCTACTTAATTAAAAAAAAATATTGTTTGATTTTTCAATGTAATCAAATGACTATCAGTATTGTACTTCTTACTGTTTCCTAAATAGTCGGGTTCACGCCTTGCGAAAATCTTTTCGAAAATGTTCGAAATATTTTTCGTCTATTTGAGCGTATATTTATACAATATTATAATTTATAAATTATAATAAAAATCTTGTATTACAAATTTTATTAGTATAACATCACTCACGAACCGCTTTTAAATGATCAAAGCAGTGTGTGTTACATAAGCATTCTTTTTCTTTCCAAAATTAATTTAATAATATGTTGTGAATTACATCGTCTTACTAGCTACTACACAACGCAATACTTATACAATTGTAAATGTTGTTTATGCCGTTAAACGAAAATTAATCATAACATATAACGCATATTTATATCGGATAGAAATATCGTAACGTTTAAAACAGGTTAACGCATTTATGTGTCAGGCTAACATTATTGTTGTTATTAGCCACCAGCGTTTGCGCTAAATGTTGGTAAACCAAAGGTCAAACACATTCTCGATAACGTGACGTGTCAATTGAAATACAATCGGGTCCTATTAGTTAACTTACGTATTACTTTTTATTTATTTATTTAAGCTCAATTCTCTACATTGACAATGTTGGTTTTTACTTTATACCTGTATATTGTAAATTATATACTTACATGTGTGTTAGATAATAAAAAAATAAAAATTCAATATACAACTTGAATTCTATGTAAATATGCATGTAATAAATCTGATATGCAATGGTGTTATACTTTCCAGCGAAATAATATATTCGTCAAACATATTTGTCGACACTTTAAAAACTATAATCTGTAATAAGCTAACATTACTTAGTGAAAATGCGTTATAAAAATACAATATTGTAGGGTAATTACATGATAACTTTACAGTATTTTTGAATTATACAAAATCTTTAACGAATATAATGTGATCGAGTGTATTATTTATTAATCATTTATGCGTAAATAATTTAAACAAATCAATTAGGTACTTTAACCTTAATCAACGATCGTTAGGTTAGGTTGTTAACAAACAATTGTTTCTGAATTTAACTTTCGTTTGTTGTTTGACTTTGTTTTTTTATTTGTTAACCTCGGATTTTCATTTACAACAACTAAAATGTTATTAGTAAATATGTATTGAATACCTAGTTTCCAAAAATTTTACTTCATGGCGATTGATATTGTTTTCATGATTTTATTAAATCTGTGTAGGTATATGTATTGGTCTCATACATTTCAACAAAATATACATCTTTGACGTTTGTCATGTGTTACAGACGTTATAAGTGTTTTAACATTATGCATTTATACTTGCCGATTATAGTTTTGTTCATAAATTTCCAATATACATACATTGGGAATTCACGGTATTACTATATCTGTTATTTATTATCCAATCAGAATGAAACTTTTCTAAAGACGGCCAGAACTAACGTTCAAGTACATTTACAGATCACGTAAAACCTTATCTATACAAATACACGCGTGTTATTGAATATTATTACATTTTATTTCCTATACACAAATTTGCGTTTCAACTCTTCGTTATTGCGACAACATTATGATCCTCGTCCTCGAGTATCGCCTAGCGTCTTATTTTAATGCGGATCGCGTTGAAAACACACATGACAAATACCGAATGGTGTATTTATATGCTCGCAGCTATTGCTAATAACTATTTTCATTTCACTTCCGCGTTTTGGTACGCAAATAAAATAACAACACTATTAATTTAAAATGGCTTCATTTTTACGTAAACACGCGAGACCCTCCTTTAGCACAGCATGATTGACGCTGTAATAACAAAACCAAATATCTTCTAAAGCCCATATATTATACAGTGGCATTGAACGGAAGGGTGTTTTTCACACGCACAAGCACTCACATACATACACACACTTAAACAGTTACACTTACAAAGATGTATATAGTATGTATATAATGATAATTTGGTTACGGTTATTTCGGAGGGCGGATGGAGAATCCATAAAAAGCCGTTGGACCACGAGAACAATCCGTGCACACGTTGGCAAAGAGAGATTTTTTTTTCATTTATTCTTGTACGATAATGTGGAGTATATGCCGACAATAAGTATTATATAATTGAAGGGCAAAGCATCTTTAATTGGTATTGAGTATTTAAAAAATCTACCTTTGATTAATCATCAATGCCCATTTTAAGTCAATTCGTATATATTTATTGCATGATGTAATAATGTTCGTTATCTGTATAGGCCTCTCTAGACAATAATTAATATTGATAATAGTGTATGATTATAGATGCGTATTGATTATGGAGTGTATAGACTAAGGGTCAGCAATATTTTTGTCAGGAATACTTAGTCATTTTTCCAAAAAGTTACAATATCATGATTTTCAATGAGTCACGTTGGTTTAAACAACCTTTTTTTAGTTGTATTTCACCATCTCCTCTGATTAAATTTGGTTCTATTTCCTATTTACTAGTCAGTAAGTTGTATGAATTAAAATTTTTACAAGCAGGATTTGGCTGTTTTTATTAGGTTTTGGTTATCGATCTATATTATAATATAAGGACCGTATTTCGAAGTCAAGTGTAATTTATAAATTATTATTATGACAAACAAATCTCGATTTTATTGCTGTATTAAAGACCTGCAGGTTGCTGACCCCGGGTATAGACCATGAAATATATGACACGACTTTAGATTGTATTATCTAAGTAGGTAAAGCTGTGGTTAAATTGAAAATGATAATGGATTTTTAGCACATTAGAAAACGCTCCGCTATCATAGATAATAAATTAAATTAATCTATTATCTATGACCGATATCAATCGGTAATATTATAAAAAATAAATATTTTGAACAACTATGCCATCATAATTGTATATTAATATTTTAAGTCAGAAGCGTTATTACTTAACGTACGGCATGACGGGTATGTGTGTCCGTATAAGGTTAATGCCTTCATGAAAACAATAACATCGAACTAAACTTTTTTCCGTGCAATATGCTTGAATAAATTGATAATATTGAAATGTCTAACAATGATAAAATATAAATTGCGTGATTACAGTTGATGTGAAAACAAGGAAATATATATTTGTATTTATATAGAAACTAGAAAATATGATGCTTAAAACCTTGTACGTTGGTATACCCATACATTTGTGTACCTACACCGTACGCATATACAAATTACAATCATTTGAATAAAACGTATACTTAGAAAGAAAAAAACCAGTGAATTCGTAGTGTAAACGGCATACGGCATACTGTATAGTGTAACCTCTGCGTCTACGTATTATATGCTCCACTACACCACTGATTATACTTTTATCGTCTGATTATCGCAGTGGCGAGTCGCGTTACAATAAACGTATAATAATATGTGATCTAACTTAGTAGCCCTGACACACGTCCCCGAACTACTGCGAAACGTGTACTAATTAAACCGGAGATACATTCAAAGTTATCTCGAGAGACACGTTTTATTCGGCTGAATTCGTATAAATTACGCGTGTAGCTTATATAGGTACTTACGTGTGTGCCTGCGTACATATACTTACTACTTGCTACGTGGTTCCCGAATGTTTATGGTCAAGAAAAAAAAATCATTCGCTTGGCAAATGAATCGTTCGTTTCTCGATAAAAAAGAACTTTTAAGTGATTCAAAGTGACACAAAAGTTTTGATGTAGAAAAAGAAATGGGAAAATGTTTATCTTTTTTTTTAAAAACAAAAACAAGTGTTGTTGTTTTTTACGACATCTATCCCAGATTTTTTTTTATATACGAGCATACCCAGTATAGATATTTATCACTTATATTTACAATATGTTCCATGTTGTAAGATATATAGTATGCACATATAATAATATGTTCGTCGATAAAACTGTATGAAAACGTCCGTTCTGGCTGATTGATGGATCGAACTAGGATACGTCTTATACAATAGCCCTTATGGCTTATACTTTATAGAGGCGGAAGTTAGGAGAATTCTATATTATTATATATACGACACTGCATCTTGATGTACTGTGGGCATTTTTCCCACACTGTATTACTATCCGATTTATTTCGTCGTTGTTGGTTAATGATTTAAGAAGATTGTCCGGTGAAATTAGGTGGATTTTAAAGATAAGATTGATTTCTCATACAATTCACAGGGAGAGATATCCGTTTTGGTGTGTACTATATTGTATGTTATAGTGTTTCTGCGTATGTGTGTGTGTGTGTGTGTGTGTGTGCGTTGCGTGGGTAATTGATGGTGATAAACTAATAACCTACAAAGTAAAAACAACCCATGTAGCACCAGGTTGTCCGAGTCCGATTGTATTCGATTGTAGGTTACATAACCTAAAGTGCATCATCAAATGTGTTTAATCACTTGGGTAAAGCTATAGATTATAGCGGCGAAAGCTCGTTTGAAGACGAGCAGAATCGTAATTTGTAAACGTGCTTAATTACATCGATCGCACAAGTTTCAATCTTGAATTTACCACGTCACGTGTTATTGGAGATTGGAGTGAGTGCTATGAAAAATATATTACTAATAATTTTATTGATTTGTATTTGTTTGATGTATGAAGATAACCGTTAAATCCTATCGGTACAGTAAACATTGAATACATGTGTATCTGTGAACGTAAATACTAGTGCAGTATTTTGATAGAACTTGATAATTGAAATTAACCGTTGAGTTATTTGTGTTATCTAACGTCGTGTACACGATTTAGGTTTACTTTTATATCTTACAATATTGATGTTGTGTTCTTTTTAATTCCCTATATATATTAAAGAATCTTTTGATTAAATTTCCAAACTCCGAACAAAGCGAGGAATGCGTTAGATTTACAATAATGTATTTTATTTAATTATTATAGATATATTATATTCAGAGAATAATAAAAACCCAACATTTATAAAATTACTACGCATAATTTACCAGTTCCCTAACAATTTAATTTTGAATATTTTTACCCTCATTTTAAATAATCGAAATCCAAAATTTGAAATTGTACCAGTCCGTTATAATAATTAGTAGTGTGTAGCTGTAGTATAATATTGTTAAAAAACTTTTGGTCTATTATGGATTTTCAAGTACCTACATATTTCGATTTTTATATTACGTTATTAAGAATATCCATGGTTTTTTTTTCATCACACGTGTGTTCTTTGTACAAACTAATTGTATTGGAATAAATTAATCAATATCTTAAAAACTCGAGTGATAAATGTTTATGAGTGATAATGCTTGTAGTATAATTATTTTATTATTTATATAATGTGCATGTGGTATTTTTAAATGAACATTTCGTCGATGACAGAAACTTCAGTAAACGAAAGAGCCCGGGTAAATAGTATTTGAAATTGACGACACTTTTCAGTATTTTTTCTATACTACTATGTTTTTTAAGGAATTGGTTAACAAATATTGTTGTGTTCTCCATTTTTATGCTGGTCGGATCATATAAAGTAGAAGACCGATAAGGCACCTGAAATAAAAATACAAACCTAAACAAATAGTCTTGGTTCATTATTTTCACTTCTTGTTCCTAATCAGTACATTTATTAGGTATTATATCAGAATATATATTGCTCCGTACATTTTCTATTCATTTTTATAATATAATATATACGTATATATATTTATATATTTATAATTTAATATTGAAGTGCTGAATTGTTGTTCAAATATTAATAATAATAATAATAATAATAATAATAATAATAATAATGCGTTAATTTATTATGAGATTATAATATAATGTAAACCTATCATTCTGATCTATCATAATTAGTTTTTCGAGTTTTCTCCTTGTTGTTTTTTAACCGTTTAACTTCTAGTATGAAAAAGATTTTTACTATGGTCCATTATTCCTGTCATACCTATAAAACTGTATGAAAATTGCAAAATTCAATGATTTACATTTATATTTAAGTACTCAGGTTAGTCGTTCCACGTTAAGTCAAATGTATTCTTTCACACATAAGCGTGGGAATTATTTTTTATTGTTTAGTGAATTTACTAGTATATCTAAAAAAAATCTCTTAGTAATGATTTATACTTATAAATACATATTTAAAACATAATCCCTTTAATGTGGCTTTGAAATAAGTGTTTTATAGTTATTTATATTTTTTTTGATATAAAAAAGTACTCATTGATAAAAACGCTGAATATTATTTTATCCTTTTTGTGTACCCTTCACCACTCTCTCATTAGTCTTTAAGTACTATGAGCAAAATATAAAAAGTAGGGATATAGAGATATATTTGAGCCATGTGTTGGTCATTTCATCTTTATTAAATTAAGTCACTTTTATGTAGTATTTTTTCTTTTATCAATAAATCCATCTGTTCACAGTTTAAGATATACGCCTACTGGTAAAAAAAAATAGGTGTAGACTTTTACAACAGGAAGTCTAATACTTCACTGTAAGACTAATACAATTTCATTGCGTTCAGATAGACTATAAAAATTTAAGTGTAACCTAAACCTAGTTGGTATACATTCTTGTTATACTTGAGCTGTTAAAAGCATTAAAAATTAATAAACAACGTGGATAATTATTGTTGTTTTAAATTTTTGTTTGTTACGAAAGACTCATTTTATTTATTTATTTTAATTTATGGTACAAAAAGTATGTGATGTATAATTAAAACGGTTAGGTTTTCATCAATTTATGGACGTTTGGTTGGTTATAATATTTTTTGTTTTTTAAATGTATACATTTATAATATATTATAAACATTTTTATTCTATATTTTAATTCTATATTCAAATATTTGAAATAGCTGATCTAAATTATAAGATGTTATGCAATATAAATATTTATCGATTAATACCACCATAGTTGGTCGTGATGATCCTTACATTTTATTCTACTTCACATAATTATACAGATATACAATTATAACCGTTGTTTGTTTTGCTTGCACCAATGGAAGTATAGTTATTTAATACAGCTTAACACAACACTTATATAATTAACAGATGGGTTTTTGCTTATGAAAATTCTTATTAAAAAATATAAATTTGGTGGTTTCGTTCAGAATGCATCGGTTTAGGGTTAAAATGACTTTCATACGTCATACTTTCTTACTAATCCATTGAAGCGGTGGGTTAATGTTATTCTGTTACATATTATATTATATTATTGTATTTCATATATATATTTATTTATTTAAAAATATTTTTATAGATAACTGGGTCTTATTGAGATTACTCATATGGTGACTCAGAGTTATCAGCTTTATATTAAATATTTTCAAAATATTAAATATTACTTAATAAACTTATTTATACGATTAATAAGAAAAAAAAATACAATAACACGGTTCTAGATAAATAGAAAAACAATAATAACAATAATAAGAATAAGAATAACAAGAAGAAAATGTCTCTTCACGCACCAGCAGTATCGTATTCATTTATTAGCCACTGTAAAATCTGCTTTTTAAATAGAAGAATAGTTACATGTTAGCCAAGTAGCTGGGAATTGAGTTATATTACATATTAGTCCCAAAAATTCAAAACCCCTTTTACCCCTTCTTTGGTCAAACTAAATGTATTTGCTTATTAATGCATATTAACAATATGGTTAAAAGGATATCATAACTTTTGTTTTTTTATGTAGTAATGTAGTGATTGTTTTAAAGTACAAAATACAATTCGTTAAACTCTTTGTACCGTTTTTCCGTTGAATATCTAGTCTTTTTTATTACAATTGATCAGTATATTTTGACAAGATTATAGTTAAAACATTATCATAAGGCCTACCCAAACCTATTATACCATATATTATTGTGATTCAACAAAAGATATATTATATGTATATATTAGGTATACATATTATATTTCTGTTATAAGAGCATAGCATAAAAAACGAATCGTCTTTATATATTTCATATATCCTATATACTTCTATTTTTGCCGTTTGACATGCTTATGTACCATTGTACAACCACAAAAGGTATAAAAATGGAAAACTATTCGTCTACACATTTACAATGTTGACAAAATGTTAACCTCATTTATTTGACGGCGATTTATACGGGAGTATTAAGACATTTTTTTCTGCTTCCCACTTGATCATTCGCTTGTAATATTTTACAACCGTGTGGTTCGTTATTTATTTATTATTATTATTACTTTTTTTATAGTAGGTATGTCCGGACATTTTTTTTATATGCTAATGAAATGCAACACTGGTGTGCAAGATAATATGACAGATACACCTACGTGAATTATTCTCTATCTATTTTTAATTTTTCAATTCCGAAAGATCGTCACACATCGCTTGTAGTATATCGTCAAAACCTATTTCATTCTTATTTAATTAAACTAATCCTATTTCCGTATCAATTGGATTTCTATAATTACGTGTGTCTTTGGCCGCGGTTTCCGATACTGAATTTGTTTGTCTCTTTGTGTGTTATTGGTCTTGGCTCTGGTATTTAGCACAAGATTGACATAAATAAGATCGCACGATGTGTTGTTAAGTTGGACGTAACCATCATCAAATTAGTTGATGTTGCATTCCCTCTAACCCTCGTGTTCGTGGTGAGTAGGCCGATGAGTTTTTGGAACCGATTCAATTCTTATTAAAAAAAAAAAGAAAGAAAATAAAGAAATAAAGAAAAGACTGCACTGCAGAGGTGTTCAAGAAAAATATTTTGATAGCTTTGTTGTTTTTCAGTCGCTCAGTCATGCTATAGTCAAGGAATTGTGTGATCTAGAGCGAGTTTTATTGGAAGTGATATGAATTATTTTGGATGCCGGGACAGGATGATTCTGTTCATTATATACACATTGTCAATGCATAATTATGTTACCATTATGTCATGAATTTTACGTTATTATACTTCGGGATGTTTAATTGAAAAAAAATCTACATTATCAGAAATAAATTTTAAATGTACAGTAATCGAAAAAATAAAATATTTTTCGCTCGATGGACTAATTTTTTCTCATCTGAAAAGTAATATCATACTATATGTTTTAAACGTTTTATATAGTATATGCGCCTGAAGATATATCGTTTAGAAAAATTAATAAAAATTAAAAAATAGTTCTGAAGTTCTTTATTTCAGTCCATAAACTTTTTATTGCTTTAATTTTTAGACGAATGGAAATAACACTTTGGACTTTCCAGGACGAATGAAGTTGTGATAAAGTTTTTTTTTTCGTTTTCTAGGTTTAATTTAAGACAAAAACGGATGAAGTGTTTTATGTAATTTTCTTAAGATGGTATTTTTTCAAGAATTTAAATCATTTTAAACGCTTACAGTATTTCAACGTTATTATCTCAGTGCTTTAGTCGTCAAAGAAATACTATATGAATTGAACTTTTTTAATTTATTAGAGCTATATTATAAATTAAATGCCTGAAATATTTTTTCGGAGTAATAAATTATCTGGAGTGAATAAATCTAAAAATAATTACTTACAAATTATAATAATCATTTAAATATGTTTATATAGAAGATGATAATTTATGTTTTATAAACTAAGTCTCAAAAAATGACATATTTTAATAAAATACTATGGGATATCCTGGAGTTTTCAACAGTTTTTTTTTATTAAGATATTTAGATAATATAAGCTTGTAAATTAACTTGAATAATTTCGATATTGTAAGGTGTTAACAATGAACTCTATATTCCCTAATGTAATTTGAGTGAATTGGCAAACGCTATAACTGTTGCTATGGATATTGTATCCACTTTAATTATACCTATTTAAAAACTCTTCGAATTGTGAAAGAAAGATATTTCTTATCGAAAAATTATATTATGTTTTTTATTTAGTGCCCTAGTTAAACTTTCTTTAAAACGAATTTAAACCCTAATACAATAATATCAAGGCTTAGAATAGAATACGACCGCGTCGAGTCTTAATCAGTCTTATTTCAATGGTTATTTTTAAATTACTTTACTGCCTACTGGTGGCTGATTTATAATAAATATAGAGTACATATGATATTAAATAATAAATTAATCTCGGACTATTTCAATAATTTATATTTATTTTGAAAATTTTATATATATTTATTATTATGAACTTTCAACTATTTCATTGTCACTGGACAATGACATTAAAGTCATTATTCATTTTTAATCAAAGAAATTAAGAAGTTTAAAGATGTAATTTTTTGTTTTTCTATGAAGCTCGAAAAAGATGTGTTGTTCTTACATTTATAACTATTTTAATTACCTAGTTAAGTGTTGTGTGTTTGTGTGTTTAAAACTATTATAGTTGATTAAACATTATTATAATTTTATTTTATTTTTTAGGTATAAGTATGTGATTATGATGTAAATTGTAAGACTTATTTAACTACTTAAATATATTTGCTTTATTAGGTGATATGCTTGAATAATGATTATTTGAAAGTGAAAATTGGTGTATAACTGCAAATTTATTCTGTATTATTAATCAAAATTAGCTTAAAACCGTTTTTCATATAAAATGATTTATTATTGTTTCTAAATGTATCAAATATCCATCCTAGTGAATTATGCATGTCCTGCTAATCATTTGTATGCCCGCCTACGGTATCTTGTCAAAAGAACTGAATCGAGATTGTGCCAAAACGTATTTCTAATTTCCTATCAATTCGTTAAAATCAAAGAATATTAATCATGTTTTAGTTAATTAAATTTCAAAATCGTTAATACATAATTTAACTTATAGTATGTAGTTCTTATTATCACTTATTATTAAAACCGATCTTAATCAATAGTTATAAAAGATAATGAGTGGCTTCTATAAGTATTATATCTGGGAAGAGCCATTTTGTCATTGTAATAAACAATTGCATTTTTAATATTTAAATGAGTTTACTGCTATTAATTATTAGCTGTATATTATTCCCTCTTGAAATTTCATGATGGCAACTATACTGAGAATTTATAATGCTGTACTCAGATTGATTTTTCAATTGTAGCCTATAGTTTTAATGAACCGCATGTCTTGGGTTAATAAATCAAGACGAATCGTCATTTATCACCAGATCCTTCCGCTAATTCGGTCAAAAAAGATACATTTCTATTCATCTATAAGTTAGGAACAGATCTTCATTTATACTCCCAATAATTAATCGTTATCGGTTATCATCCGATAGGTGTAATAAATCTACTAATCATTATTATTAATGATAGTTAAGCGACGATTCACAATGAAGTATAATATTTTTACTTCATTTTTTAATGGATAGATTTTGGATTAATATATTGTTATATATACAGTTAACTATTTCAATTGCTTTAATCTTTAGGGACTATAGTTGTTACTTTGTTAGTGACCGATATGAAAATTTTGAATAGTAAATAAATAATTAAAAATTTGTATGTCACTAAACCAATGTATTTTTTTAATACGTAATTGTATACAAACTATAATGTTTCAATTAAATATTAAATAAGTAATATTATCTATGTATAAAAATAATAAAATATAAATGCATTCAAAAAACAATTTAACAAAAAATATGAAGACATTTAAAAGTTACAGGTAGTTTAAAAAAACCAAACCTAAAAACTTGATTTAAATTGTTTGGTGTTGAAAGTAATTTTAAATATTATAAATGTTTTTTGAAAAGTAAGTAGTCAGCTGTAATGTTAATTTAAACGTTAAAAAAAACTTGCTAATATGTAAGGTTAGTAATCATACGCTCAATTTTTAAGTATTTAAACTCTGTATTAATTTATTTATCAAAAAATATATATACATCAAAACTGTCCTTCCCTTAAAAAAATTTAACATTTTGCTTTAGCTTTTTTTTAACTCGTGAAAATACTTACAATATTGAAAAATTACCTCCTTAAAATATCTTTTGTATCCAATTTCTAGTCTAATGAGATATTTTTTGTGCAACTTTACCTTTTTAAAGAGTATTAATAGAAAAAAAAATCATCATTACTATGGTAAAATCAATACATTACTCACTTCAATAATAATTCAATCACGCTTTGTATGATGTTGAAATGCATTATGTCGAAAATCAATATTAATCAATGTTGATTGTACATTTATATATTTTTATTAACATTAATTTGTAGTGATCGGTATACATTTATTTCGTTGTTCATATGAGAATTAACTCACTAAATTATTCATAAACGTCAATTTAATCTTAAATTAATTAATTAAAAAATAATTAAAATTTATGATTGAGACGAACTTATTATATTAATTTATTAATTATATTTAGTTTTCCTTGTAATGTGCACAATTAGTATAATTTATTTAATTATACTTTATTATGTTTTTAATTAATATTAAGTATATTAATTAGTTGATTGTAGAATAATTTATCTTGTACACTTCTCTCCTAATTAAATTTTCATTATAAATTCACATTAAACAGGTATATTTGGGTCTGATGTTATAATATTTTAATAAACATACTCTTGATACCTATTTAGTTTTTAACATAGCTTTTCTCTTTTATGGGGTATTTTATTTTTATTTTATTCTTGTTGATTTTGTTGTATTAATATTTCATTAGTCAACTCAACAGGAGAAGTAATAGTTTTCTTGCAATTCTTGAGTTTCCTAAACTTTAAATTACATAGTTAAACGTTAACATTTGTTTAAATTCTATATTGTAAATCAAAAACATGTATTGGGATGCTTGGACCTGTTACTTATTTATTTAGTCTTAGATTTTTCGTGCTACAAGGGAACTTTTTACATTTTAGACGTAAACGTTATCAATCTCTACATTTGGAATTATTTTCTAACTTTCTTTAACTTTCTTAAAATTCTTAATTTTATGGATTATAAATTGTCATAGAAAAAATCATGAAAAAAGACATGAAACTGTATGGTAATTAATAAATGCAATCAGTGCATTTTTCATGATGCATGTTTTTACTAAGCAAAAAATGTAATGAGAAAAATATCGTGGATAAACTAATAAATTTACTGATTGGAGAGAACTAAATATTTAAATAATATAAGTTTTATTTTTTTTCTATTCTTATTGGTTTAGTGAAAAAATTAAATATAAAATTTCTCGACTATAGTTAATAATTAATTTGTCTTGTATTAAAATATTTATGGTAAGTCCAATTGTATTATAACTTATATTAATACTATTATATTATTACTGTTTTTATGATGTGCAATTTAAACACTTACAAAAAATATAAAATTATATGGAATAGAGTTATTATACATATATATATATAAAAAAAAACTGAACAGCTTTTGTTAAAAATTATATTTCCTATATCATAAAGTGGTATAAAATAAATCAACTTACATAAACTAAATTTACTATTGAATTATATGCCTTAATTAAATTATTTCAAAATTGAATTCTAAGATTGAAGATTAAACTTACGAGTCGAGATGATTTTATGGATTTAATAGATAACAAATCGAAATTTATATATAATATTTTTATATGTATTATTTATAGTGAAAATAAAATATTCATACAAATTAATGTGATAGCTGTAGATAATTTTACTTTGATATCAATAATACTTACGGAAAAATGAAATTAAATAATGGAGGTATTAATAATGGTTTTGAATGGAAATACGTTTTATATAATGGGGTGTTAAAAATGTGTATTTTAAAAACTTTACTTGTCGAACTTGAACGGAATATTTACTTTATTGGGCTTTGTAATATTGTTAAAAATGTTGTAATAAATCAATATATATATATGTATAAGATATAAATAATAAGACAAAACAGATATTAATTGTTTTGAATAAAAATACTTTATTGTCCTAATTATTTCTTTTGAAATTTGTGAATTTGATAATATAAATATGATTAAGAAAGCTGGCCTACCAGTGTAAAGCAGTATTTAAAAAAGGTAAGATGAAAATAATTTAAAAAAATATGTCACTCTTTTAAGAGTGCTTTTAAGAAGTCCTGTGCTATCGTTTCTTATTATTTTTGGGATCCAGGCTTGAAAAAAGTCTTATTACGTTTACACAGTTAAGTGTATTTGAGTTTCAATTAATTGATTCTATAAAAATATCGTCTCGTTATTTTTTTTTTTTAAACAAAAAGAACTAATGATAATTTCGGTGATTTCAAAGTTTATTATTCTGTAGTTTAATCTTAAAGGTGTAGTATACACAGTTTTATAGTAATATAATTATTATTTTGTCGTTTCTTTTATTGTATATTCTAATGACAAAATTACAATATCACGCTTGTCCAGGAATATCTAATCTCCTCCTATTATTCTTGACGTCTAGGCCTATTCAATGTGTATATTATAGTACTACTACTACTAATAATAATATTTGTATTATAGTATGTACTTACGATAAGTTCTATAAAATCAACAATATTTATTGGTGGGTTTAAGGAGAGGATACCCTCGAAACGAAAAGAGAAGAAAAAATAATGAGAGAAAATAAGAGAATGAAAAAAAAAATTTCCGCTGTTAGAATAAGATCTATTAAACTATAAAATTTTGCTTCCCGGTTTGTAAACCATATTCATACAAATTCGTTTTCTAACTTTTGGGTACAGAGCAAGTTATTGATCACTGCAGAAAGTCACTGAACCGATGAGATTCCATTGAAACGGCGTGCGGCGGCGGCGTTGTCGTCGTCGCTCGTTGGAGAAATTTCCACGTAGGCTTTGAGCGTCGCTTACAATGTTATATAATTCTCTGAATATCCCATACCGTCCTCAATATCTTATTGATATTAATTTTATTCCCACTGCACGGAATAAATGTATCCCCGTCGAAGACCATTGTCAGTGATATATTTATTTGCTCCGCGTATAAGGCACGGGAATAATATAATATTAAATTCGGAAATTAAATATACACTACCTACACAGACCGTTATAAAACAATATTCATTCATCGATTTAATGTTATTAAATGTATAATAATATGTTCACGCTGTTCACGAGGTATTATATAACGTTTTTCTGCATATAAATATAACGCAAGTTCAGCGTAACTGCAGCATCCAACGACGTTGCGCATTATAATTATTTGAATACGTTTATCTTAAAAAAAAAAAAAAAAAAATCGACTGCTCTCTACTAAACTAAATGAGGTTGATACATATCATTTAAAATTCGTTTATTGTAAAATACCTATAGGTACTTATCTCAAAAGAAAATATTACAATTTTTATGTTTTAACTATACGGCAAAGAATTATTTTTAACAAACATTATTTGTATTGTACGCACAATTAAATTTGATTTTTTTTTTCTATCAGAAACTTGCAACGAAAATATAAACATACAATTCGATTAAATAATAATAATAATAATAATAAACTATATACTTACCTACAATTTAATCCAGTGTTCTAGTCAATCGGATATAATAACAATTTTATTTCTACGCCCAAAGAATAACAATTCCGATGATTTACGTTTCGCAATTACTATCGAGCTATAGCGAAGGCCGTGCGCTGGACTATAATAATGTACGCGTTAAGTTACATACCCACTATTGTGCGACGACGCTTCGTATTGTTTGACTCTTACTAGGGAGTAGGGATATAATATATTACTTGGAATTTCTATAATGCACTATGTACACTACTTTATAATATTTTTTTGATATTTTTCGCACTCTTCGTCTCTTTGGTTACCGTTTGTATGTGTGTATGTTTGTGGTTTGTTCGAATGCGGGTGCGTATGAAAAATACGAAAATACCAAGTTTCAAAAGTTTATAATAAGTGTGATCGTGATGTCGGTTTTGATTGTTTCATGTAAACGAATAGGTTGAGTCGTTAACCTAGTGTGTTTTTATTTTAATCCTCGACGTTTCATTACCATAATTTTATTACTACTGCTTATTTTAATGGTTATCTATCGGTTATTTTTTCAGTGCGTTACGAACTCAAACAGTTTATTATAGCAAGCAAATAATTTCGTGAAAGCAGACTTTAGCTATTAACATTTTTGTAATGTTTCACATGACACGATATAATGTATTGATAACTCTAGATCGGACTTGAAGTTGTTTTTGAATTTATGAGGTCGATAATTATCTAAAAAACAAACCTAAAACTTTTTTTTTTTTTGGCCATTCTTGGAGATACAGTTTTACATACCACATAACGAATGAATAACCTCGGAAACGTATTTGTGCCAAAACGCACGATTTGGATATTATGATATTATACAAAGATACAATGATATTATACATATTATTAAATGTTAATCCGGATGGAATTCATCGTGTTTATTTAATATATAAAGCATGACGGTATAGTTGAACGGAATGCGTAAGTTTGTAAACGTATTTTGTTTTATTATACATTTAAACTTATTGTTTCTATATTTATTCGAATTTATAACGGGATCAAATGATCACCCACTTTGTCTGTTTGATGGATTCCGAGGCGTGTAACATCTGGAATGGTCATCAGTATTTTAGTCGTAAAGCTTGTCATCTAGCCAACTGTAGTCGATTTAATTAAAACTGTCGACTGAATAAATAATACCATCAAAGGAAGAAAACACACGAAGTCGCTGTACGTATATTACGATCGGTCATTTGCGAGCGCGTAAAAAGAAAACGTTATTTTTCGGCTCAAAAACTGAATTGTTATTATTAATCCAAATCTAATGTGTATAATTAAATTTTACATTAAAATTTGTTACATTACCATACATTCGAGAATGTGTGGTGGCGATGGCGTGCTCTTCGTAGTGAAGTATCGTCAGTCAATCCTTCGACTCCATCTTTCGACGAAATAATTTTTTTTCATCCGATTTCTGGTTCGCTGAAATTATAAACTTATTGTACTATGCAACACACCAGTTATTAATCAGCCCCTTCTATGCTATAAATAACCTACTGTAAGTTTGTTGTTAATAAAATAAAACATTTTCAAATAAAACATTTACCTAAACCAATTAATTCCTAGTAGGAATCATCGAATAAACTCGCTGTGAGCTTGATGAAACCTATTAAGAGATTTTTGTACTTGGTTGCCTGTAGAAATGTTAAAAATATTTATTTCCTAGTTCCAATGTCCTATTAATATGATCAATTTCTAATTATATATTCATGAAAAGTTGTATTCATCATACAGTGATCGTGTATCAATACTATTGTAAAACAATTCTCGAAATTATATTATACTCATTTGTCTTATTTGTCTTACATAGATACAGATGTGTCCCCATGCTATGGAAGTGTAGGTGCCATAGGTGTACAATTTCTAAAAATATGTGATGTTACGTCGGATCCGCAACCCTACGCGCTGAAAGTCGACGCGTAATCACTAAGTGTCTCATATTTTTCTCACGATATTACACTTATGTTGGTGGAAGGCATCTGAGGGGAAACAACGCCTGGCGTCAATACTTTATTCTAATACGCTCTAGTGTCTGTTATAATTCTATTTCAATAAAACCTTTATTGTTCAAAAATAAAGCATAATGGTTCACTCAACGTTTGAGTTAAGTAGAAAATGGGTGGATTTGTAATTTAAACTGCAGTTCTGCTGATTTATTGTAGCACAAGAAAACGATTTTGTGTGATTGTGGGTACTTGTTATCAACTATTTACTACGTAGTATTCCTGTTAGTGGAAGTTTTATTTACATTGTGGATCATGTATTCATTTATACCAATAATATTAATAAATTATGTAATTTATATACGTAGTTTGTTTTTAATATTATTGAATTAAAAGTTGAAAATTAAATGTGATTATAAATCAATAAAATATACGGTCATCAGCGTATAATTTTTGTCATTTCCATAATATCAGCTATTCAGCTGTCATCGTTCACGCGATTTTTGTTTTGGTTTAAACCGTTTGCAGTGCCACCATAAATTAATTTTCCAATCTGTATATGTTACCAATACTTTCTGTTGAACTAATATATAATACTATTTTAATATTAAATAAATATTTACACCCATAACTGATATGCTCTAACCTATATAATATACTCAACGTGTTATTCGACTAACTAGTTGAACTAATCGCAGTATATTTCACTATTGAAAGATATATCAGAAATCGAAAGTAGTTTAATAATTATTCTTTTTTGTTTTAGGTGACCGCTGATCCTACGAATGTATCGCCACACTCTCCTGATGTGATCTATATCCGTCTCAGAGGTATGTATTTTACATTATTTTATATAAACTGATAATTATTTAATTATTAAAAAGTTTTAAAACATACACGGTTGAGCTCGGAATTTAGCTAACTAGTAGTATCTTGATTATGTAAAATTTGATACCTAACAAATAACACTCACATAACCGAAGTCTGTAGTGTTAGAATATTTGGTAACTATTTTATTTTGGTTTTGTAAAGCCAAAAAATGTTAAAGTTTTTCTCCCACTAGGTGGTGTTTGTTGTTTAAATTAATAATTTATTACACGAGAACTAATGCGTACACCATTTTCATATATTATACTATAGCACATATTTAGTATTTATAACCGAAAATAAGACATACTTGGTCTTCATCAATACTGGAACACTGATAGGTTCTCGCACATTGTATTACTTTGTGTTCGTGTGGCGTTACCGACGATTTTTTTTATTAACTGTCAATGCGATTTCTATGAGCATTTCCTGGTGCCATCATCCTACGTGTAGAATCTATTGAGAATCCTGCAAAACGAGTTCCTTTGCTCATAATATACCAGCTCTACAAGTAAGACTCACTTATTGATCATCATGACGGAGTACTTAAACAGTTATTGAAATCTACCAAAGATTGCGATAATACCACGTACTTCGATATAAATGTTCCATTGTTTCAAACGATTCAGACGAACTTCTAACGAACCAATTACCGTCTATTATAGATCAATCATACCATGTGTGAGAGTTTGAATACTAATCGATATTTATATATACTTTGAACTTTTATGTATGTATAAATACATGTATATAATATACTTAGTTTATAGTAAATACGCCGTACAACCTAAACGTCTAAGCAAATCGTAAACGTTGTCATTTCCCATTAGCATACGATGTTTTAGGGCGCACTTTGGTTTTAACCGTACAATGCTGCGTAACCGGAATTCGCGTGAACATAAGTTTTGCGGCGAAACGGAATCAAATATAATGCGCCTTTCTCCAAATCCCAACCCTTCCAAACAGTTCCAGTGTATAAGTAATATTATGTATATTTTTTGTGCCTTTAACATAATCGAGAAAACTGCATAACGTGTGTTATATCGTTCCGAACTTCAATGTCGGAAGAAAATAAACCATCTTGAAAAAAAAATCCCATATCTCGTTGTGTATTTATGATCGTTACCATTTCACTGACGCGTGATTTTCGGACGACCGTATCGCGTTTGAGACGAGCGTTCACTATGATACTTTTTATTTGAGTATGGTCTTGTTTTATTATTTAAAAACTGCAAAATTTCCATTGTCTGATAATTAATATATGCATGCAATACTTAATTTATTTTCACATAACGAAACTACAACTACACCTCTACAAACAGCAACGAGAAATAATTATTTTAACATAGGTACACATGTAATATGTTAATGAATCCATACGTGTTTTTGTGCATATTATATGTGAACAACTTTACCGTAACTAAATATGTATGTGTAAACTATTACCAATGATCGTTTGAAATGTGCCAAGGCTTACAGATCGACCGATATGCAAATGCTATTTAATGGTGATGCATATTATCGGTTGCTTTTCACGTTAACGTGACTTATAATTCTGTGTATAGACAAAACAAGTAAATAAACGTGAAACTTATCTAGTATACTACAAATGTCGTTTAAATTGTTTTCATTTTTAACCAATTTAAAATTACTTTTTGGTTATTTGATTAATGCCGTGTTTTAGAAGATTTTCATTGTTATTATGAATGTGAATTTATTTTATTTTTTTTTATTAAAATAAGCCTCAGTAGCTTTGGCCACTTGCTGAAATTCTGATATTTGAGTTTTTTAGATTTTACGCATAATATGTTTTGTTTACAATACATTTTCAATTTAAATTTCTTTTATAAAGTTAAGGGGTTGCTTGATAGTTGACACGTTCGGATCTAGTGATTGATAGATAAATTCTGGAATGTTGTGTTTGGTTCTGGCGGTTTCTGTTTGTCTGCATTCGACGAGTATATGTTTAATTGCCAGATTGATTCTACATGTTGCGCTTTTATGTTTATTATTTTGAAATGACACCTTGCATTTTTTATTTAGCATTAGGTAGCCATTTAGTTTATTATTACATTCAGTTTTAAATTTTAAATCTATATTTTAAATTTATTTTGATTGGTACTTAATAATTGTGGTGACGTATATTGGACCCTAAAATTGTTATTTATTATTCTTATCATAATATATATATATATATAGAATCTTGACTTAATTCAAATCAACTTTTCCTACGCTGTTACTTAAAAGTTAACACTTGAATATTCGAAAAATTCGAAGAATTAAGGTAATTATAACCCCAATCAATACCGTTTACTTGTAGATATATGATAATTTTTTTTTTTTTATGTTAGGGAGATTTTGGCATCGTGGCCATTACATCTCGACAATTATTTTATCAAGTCTCAATTACGTGTATTAGTTTGGGAGGGAATGGTAGCGGCATTTTCTCACCAGACGGCTGTGCCGCCCGGATTCGAACCGGTGACCGTACGATTACGCACAGCCGCCTTATGCCGCTAGGCTACGACACTACTTTGTATATGATAATTGTTTCATCATTATCGTTTGTATTGTGTATAGTAATAAATTAATAAAGTACTTGCTTGCGCATAATTATTATATTATTATTATATTATTTTATTATTTATATTATATTTGTTATATTATTTTTGTGTTTTTTCGCATATAAATAGTCTTTAACGAGAAAGTCGAAAGACGTTACTGATCTTTTATAAACGAAAAGCCAAGCGAAGTCCTCCCCACTCGTGGAACTAATCTTTTCTAAAACTCTAAGGCTAGCTTTTTCTTATCGTAGGTAAATCTTTTTCCAGTAAAAAATTCCGGTGCACACGAATTGCGTCCCGATATCCCCCTTCCACACGAATTGCATCCCGATCATATTTATAGATTATACAAATTGCGTCCTGACAATTTTAATGACTACACGAATTGCGTTCCAACGTAAAATCATTATATTGCTTCCCATTCATACAGACTTAGAATTGTCTATAGCATATGACTGATTAGTCAAAAATATTGATTTTTATTGTTGTTATGCAATTATAAGTAAGTAAAATAAAAATGTGTAGATTTAAATTATAGTAATGTAATATAATAAACAATAATAAAAAAAAAAATAAAATATTCAAAACTGGTAAAAACTCGAATGATACCTTTTTAATATAATTAAGACGGTTTAATTGGCCACTTTCATATTTTGCCATATTTTGTCTAAAATAATCTTCTTTTTCACATACCATCATTCGTCTGTTTTTTTTTTTTTGTATATTTCGTCATATATTATGTCAAATATATATATATACACTATGACAATGGAAGTTTGAATGTTTAGTTTTTCCATTTTATTGAATGAAAGTACCTATTAGGATAAATTGATATGTTGCGTCCAATATAATTCTCTCTTTTCATGGAAAAAAACACATTAATATAATTTAATGATAGATATAATATGTACGTAAGGTGCTCAATTTCATAATAAAAAAATATGTGGTAGATACGCATATGAGATAACCATTATTATTCCTGCGGCATGTGCCCTGAAAAGTGAAAATGAATTATTTCGTTCAAAAATAATTCATATGTTTATATAAACAAAAAAAAAAAAAAAAAAATGTAATAAAATACAAAATATAGGTTAGGTTGTTGACAGTATATATGCCATTTATAGAGGATTATATGAAGAGCCACAATACTCGATGATTTATAATATTATTATTTACATAAACTATTTACTCTAGGTAATACCACTCTTAAACTGTTTATAATAAAATGCAATCTTCATTATTACAATGTTTAGTGTTTATGAGTGTTGAATAAAAAATAATTTTTCATGGAACGGTCATATTAATAACAATAATAATAGTTAATAGGTGCTTTGTTGGAACATTAAATGTTTGATGGGTTTACACGTTTTTTCATATGTTGCTTATTACAACCGTGATTTGTTATTATTTATTGGATAGATTTCCGTTGCTCTGAACTCTTTTTATTAAAAATTTAAATAATAGCAACAAATGGTTTGTTTTTAAAAAGGATTTTTTTTTTAACGACAAACAAAATTTAAATTATATTAAAAGTATATGATTAGTTAAGTCTTAAGTGTAAGTACTATATAACAATAAGTTGACATTTAAAAATAAAAACCTTAGGAATCATGTTGATAAAAATAGCCAGGATATAATTTCTATGCAACGTTGTTGTTGAGTAATAATAATGATATTTTATGAATGTACAAAAATTAATTATTCCAAAACCACATAAATTTACCAAGAAAATTAGTGTTAAATGCTCACCTTGTATAACAATAAGAATAAATGTTTTATTCGTGAAGTGGCCTTTACAATGTGTAAACACTTTATAAAAAAAATATGTTCATCGTATTCAAAATAACATTTTATACTTAGATAAACCATTACATTAATAAATTTTACATTTTATAGCAACCTAGTCGTATTCTAGTAATACTTTTATTTAGACAACTATAAAACACAATTGTGATTATTTTCAAATATGATCCGTACAAATATCATTGTTTGAATTTTTAAATTACAGATATTGATTTACAGATTTTATGAAATGAATAAATAAGTTTTTCACTGTGAAATAGTATCTTTGCAGCACTATATCTCAACTTTTCACTTTTTTTTCATTAATTTAATCATGCATCATGTGTTTTGGTTGGGTGTTTCTTCAACATTTTTCAACTGTGTGAGTTTCATCAATAAAAAAAAAAAAAAACACTAAATTGCTCATAAAATATGTCAAAATGTTGCTAAGGATTTTTTCAAGCCAAAATTAAATTCACGGAATCAGTTGAATATTCCTTTAATGCTTTTTCTATGGAATATATTTTGATGTATATCCATTTTATTTTATTTTCTTTTTAAGCACGATTATATCTTTTCATTCTGACATGCTAAGTGTATTATAAAAATTAATTTATTGTCTATTTGCTGGTCACATAAATATTAATTAAATAAATGGATTGGTTATTGGGACTTATGAAATGGAGATTTTTTTTTCGATACAATTTGAGGTTATATGGGAGGTTTTTCTGTTATCATTTTTGATAAGATATAGTTATAAATATAACATCATGCAAGAGAACCACTCTAACAGGTACTTCTCTCTTACAAGTAGCTGCGAATCCCTACCGATATGATAGTCTATCCATTTATCATCTATGGTCGACTATAAATATTCAAGAATATTTGAAAGTTTTACTTACTGATAGTATGAATATTAGGAAATCCTTCTCACTAAATGTCTATAAATATTATCAATTTAAATCTGACATGTTTAAATATTGAAATAATTACAATAGTCTTATGGCAATAAAATAAGAGCATTGAAAAATTTTAAATGTACTTTTTAGTTATAATTATTAAATATATTTTATAAATGTTTGTTGTTTTTTTTTTTTTTTGTTCTTTGATTCAAAAATATTTATTATTTCTAAAAGTCATCTGTTAATTATTTTATTATGACTATAATGTAATAAAAATTTAAACCTGTGATAATAAATGTTTTTTATATTGATGATAATAGGTATAATATATATATATATATATATATATATATTAATTTTAGTAATTGTGCGTTGTGAAAATCTATAGTAAGAAAACAACTTTGTATCCGATATTATAATCTTAAAGATCTAAAAGATGCTGAAACCGAATGTTTGACCTTCATCGCTACTCGTATATAAAATTCCTGCAGGTACAAGGAATGGGCTATATTTTATGCATTGTGCTATATTTTGATTACTATATACTAGTATACTATACGAAGTATTGATGAATTATTGCGTTAAAAAAATAAAATAAAAACGAGTTTTATCAACAATTGATTACCCATGCGAAATAAAATTTAATAAATTTGAAATGGTCATTAATAATTGCTATAGTCATGCTCATGACTTTTCAGAAAATATTTTAGATTCGCTTGCTGTTGTGAACAATGCTGATTCGTCGCTGTTTATTAATTATAGTTTTTACTTTTATTTATGTATGGTATTATACATTCTTGTCAGTTATTTGTGAATCTATAAGTGGTTTGTTCGACGAAGTGAAATGTTTTTACAACATATTATATTTACTAATTTATGGCCAATTATTATGTCCATTCAAACCTTTTCTTTTGTAAACACTCTTGTAATTAAATCTCTATTCTTATTTTTCGAGTTTATCAAAACTCGTAAAAAATGGTACAATATTTACATTTAAAATTTTGATAGTGCTTCGTCTATTTTGTCATCTGCGTTATTCAATTTTTGAAAAATTGCGGTTGGCCATCTAATATTATTTATCTTATATAAAAACACATATGTGTGTAGTTTTGTATAAAATTTATAATTCAAGGTCGTCATTGGTAATGAACACCAAACATAATACCGCTCGTAGTAAACTCGTAGAACTATTATTCAACGTAAAACTACATAAATTTATCCATTCAAATGTCTGAAAACCTTCTGAAAACTTAATTACAAAAAATAAAAATAAATCCGTGCGTACCGTAAACAACACATAGAAGCAGGTCTCTATATCAACAATAATATCATGTTGGTATTTCAACAGTAAAATAGATTACGAACGTATTATCGCGTAGATCCTAATTCCTGTATAATAATTAATAATGGATGTACAATAGGTACCAACATACGTTTTAAAATATATTTTATTTTAATTATTTATTTATTATTTAATTATTCTATTATTATATTATATTAATTATATTATTTATCATTATTTTATTCTTATAATAATAATAGACTACGATTTAAACCAGGTATTGTCAGCCATTTGGCTTTATCTAATAATTTATCATTATCACGATATAAGTGTATATCGTGTTCTTATTAGGATCTACGATCTACTATATAGATCAATTTCATATATAATCCGCCATTAAAAAAAAATTTCAATACTTAAAACATAAATAGATTTTTCAATAGATTATTGAAATTATGAATTATTATGGCTTGGATAGATATTGTATTTTACCTAAAATGTCACAGAAATACAGAATCAATAAATAATTGTTATCATTCTAGTCATACTATGTTGAAAATTAAATTAAAAATCCTTATTACTACGTATTACGTATTTTTTAATAAATGATAATGTTTTATGTGCAACAAGTTTCGCGTCCGAGTCCTAAAATCCGCCTCTGACCGTGTACAATCGTCATTTTGCGTATCGATTGTCAAACTATAATAATATAATATAGTAGCTGTCTGTTAATCCCGTTTATTTTATACGCTGATGATAAGATTATTATAGAATGAGTAATGATTTCATTATTGGATTTGATTTCCTACTCATCAGTATTCGTTATTCGTGACGTTTTCGTCGTCTCCACGATCGATTCGCAACTAATGCCCCCGGCGATGATGCCGCAACGATGTGTGGAATAAAATTGAAAAAAAAAAAGAAACTTAACCTAATTTTGGCTACATGCTGCGTTTTGTAATTGGTTCAACCCACACATTCATCCGCTAATTATTATTTGTTATTATAATCATTCGACACACTGGGTACCTATAATATATTATGTTATATATTTAATACAGTAATATCAAGTACATTGGAGTGTACCCACGTACCACTTTTAATTTCCTACATAGTTGTCTGCCTTTTCGCTTACATGTACGATGTACTTCGTCATAATTATTACATTTAAAATCAATGCATTTCAATCAGTAGTATACCCGTTGTTATACACGTATGGCGTGGGCAAGGTAATTATATGACATCCAATCACGCAATAGTGTGTTCAGTTGGTTTTTATTTAGGTTTTTTTTTTGTCAAATTTCTTGTATACTAATTATACAATTTTACTAAATACACTAGCGTGGTTAATTTTTATTATTATTTTATTTGCAATGGTAGTCAAGCGAACAAGATAGACAACACCGATATAAAAACATTTGGTCAGCTTTATTTATTTTTTATTTTAACGAGTGGTAAACAAAAAAACGTATGTCGCTACGTTCAAAACAAATTGTACTCGAAAATTCGTCGTTTAAATACGTGTACATTCAAGTAGTATATTATTCTGTGGGTTCTTCGCAGCTGTATAGCTCTGCGGTTATGTACGTATGGGATTAAACCGCAGTGGAAGCATTATAGTAGTTTGCCAAGGGTGCTCTTAGGATTATTAGACTAGGCTGAGCTGGGCATAAATTGGCATACTTTATTATTTTGGCTTTAGCGCTGCATTGGCACGTGCGTGTAAAGTCATTAAAGTTTATTTTAAATTTTTCTCTTGAAAAATATGTTGTCTAGTATTATTTGAAAAAACAGTTTTAATTTCAAGTTGATTAAATTAAAATCCGGGTGACGAGTAGAAAATTATTACCATGATTTTATAACAATAACCTTGGTTCAAATGTTTTATAAAGATTTTAAGACTCAAAATAAAAATATAGGACAATAATATAATCTATTTATGAACAATGTGAAAAGATTCAAAATAGTGGCAGGATTTAGGTGCTTATCAAAAAATATTAGCGTCGAGCTGTATTAAATTATTTAAAATTGAAATGGATTTGTCTTCATATTTTAGACATATTTTATATTTTTTAGACATATGAGGCTGTATAAGTTTTAATAAAAGTGTTTTTTTATTTGTAGCTAATAATTGACTAATAAATAATTAATAGTCCTATTTATTGATTTTAAAGATATAAAAATATAGGCGATTCAATAGAATAAACAAAAATAATAGGTTTAAAATAGTTAATACATTCAAAATGAAAATTCCATAACTGTAATTATAACACTGGTTGACTTAACTCTTTTTGTAATCAATTACCGCATAACCGCAGTTAATAAACAAACCATTCAACTTTATATGGAACAATTTGTGCAACCGAACAAAACTTTGTGGATCTAATGAAGATATTCACATGCCATTGTTTATCGAACTGATTCTTGTTTACCGGGCATTAGTATAATCAACCCAATACAATCGGTAAAACCTATTATTTTTAACTATTATATTTTAACTAATAAATAATAAGTAATAATAATACATAATGAGTATTACATATATGATATAATATTGTATTTTTTTCTTCAAAATTCTTTATATTATTAGAGGGCGCCTTCATAGCTCACCGTGATTAGCACGTCTATATCCAAGTTGACGGTGTGAACCCATGGTTTATGCGGTTATTTATACCGGGTTCGGTGCTGGAACCATGTGTATTCTGATTATAATAGAATATGAAAACATGTAATTAATATAGTAAACCGTGTACACGGAAATTGTCGAACTGAATCCAACTTCATAGTAACATCGTTTTCCATGCGGCAAACACAATTAAATATCATGGTTTACCAGAAGGTAATTGCGCAAATCAATCAATTACAGAACTCGAAAGAACGTGCACGTACACGGTGAACTATGAAGGCGCCTTTAAGGAACCTACTATTGTTTTTATAGCCGATTAACCTAACAAGTCCGATTCCCACTTTATCGCGCCGTGTCGTAAAATACAATATATTTTAATTAACCGAACCATTATTTTATGGTATCTCATGTTTTATCGGTAAATTACCAAAGTAACCAAACGATACCGTATAATTGAATTTATTCAATGTCTTATCGTGTGGTTATACATATTAATAACCATGTTATATATTTTACAAAATGAACAAAGAAAGAAAATTAAAACTGGAGCGTACATGGACGAGTGAACAACGAACACAATTTTTAAATCATTCAAAAATAATGTTCATTATTTGAATATTTCATTAAATTTGATACTTACTATAACCGTACAGGTCAATGGTGATTACAGTCTAATCAGAATAGTACATGACACGTTAACCATGTTCTCTGTAGACCGTGTAACCACGAATTAAAATATACTGGATACCCAACGACCATTATTTTAATGGAACCCAAAGTGAATCGCCAAAACAGCTGTTGTAAAATACACCTAGCGCTAGTTTCGTATTAGTGACGATTTTTCAAGATGGCTAAATCACAATATTATATTTTAATTCGTATTTCGTAGTATTCACAATTCGGTAATATTCAAATGTGTTATAGAAAGTAAAAAATATAAAATAATTCATAAACTTAAAATTAATTGGAAATTATTTATTTTTTGAATAAGCTCTAATCTTGTAAAAAATGTCACTAGTACGATAACAAGCGCTAGGTGTACTTTACAATAGCTGTTTTGGCTAGTCACTTTGGGTTCCACTAAAGGAATGGTTTATATATGTTCGTTCGGTATCCAGTATATCTTTGTCCGTGTGTGTTACCAATAATGGTGAACACACTACCAAACCATACCCAATAGTTGAAAATATTCTACTTTTCAACGTGTGTTTCAATGTGGTTACTGATAAAAGTATACGCGGTAATACAGTACAGTACCTACATAGTGCATACGTTATCAACCAAATGAAAAATTTAACATACCGCTGCAATTTATCTTATTAATACAACGGAGTTTTATCAATATGGTTGAGATGGGAAACAATGCACTAGTTCAATAGTGTGATATTACCTTAACTTTCAATCAATCAATGATTCAGTTTGCATTACCTGTAGCCATGTAGGTTCTATCCAGGTAATACCTATTCACCGTACCTTTATACGTTTTAAATTTATTCAAACGGAAAATACGTTTTCCATCTCATTTCTTAACGTGTCAATTGTGATATTATTATGTTTTTCTATCAAAGAATTCCGAGCTGTCAGCTGAAATTCCACATAAGAAAATGTTTAAATAAAAGTCGAGAAATTCGTCTAAATAATATATTTTACATGCAGGTACAAACATTAAATCATATAAGTATTATATGTCATTGGTGACATTCCTAACGTTTTCAAATCTTGCACAATGGTATCTATACGGTGCAGCCTTACGATGGTGTGTTAGCGCTCAGAAAAATACTTCAGTCACCGTCATGTACGCACCGTCAAATTGTAACTTTGAACGACTAAATGAAAAAAAAAAAAATAAAAATTATCCGCACAAATGTGTGTACACAGGCAGTGTCTGGTTGGCGTGTATTGTATTTAGGTTCCATGCAATTTCGAAATAGTAATACGTTTAGTACACAATTATATAGGTCTCTATGTACATCTCTCAGTAATTTACGGTATTAGGTGAACGTTTTTTTTTTTTTCATACATAGGCAAGTAATAATTATTGTTTAATCAATATTTGGGTGTCGTTTGTCGTTTGCATATATATATATATATATACATATGTATAATGTATTTATATATGCCGCAACTGCACAAAAATCCTTTGAAATGACAGTGGGCGTCGGCAAACAAAATATGTATCGGCAATAATAACCGAAGGGACTACTTTTTGCCTGGTTGTTACATCCTAAACTAATTCGGTGCTCTGCTCCAACTCTAACCGTCGTTTTTAGTGTTTTAATGCTATACCTTATAAAACGTTATTGATTGCGAATTTAATTCCGTACGAATTGCGCAGTAAACTATGTGTATATGCACATCACGTTCCACGTATTATATGCTGTATCCAGGAAGAAATAAATTATAATAATAATAAATAATTAATATATGAGCAGAATTGATGCGTTTTCATTTTTCGGCATTTTCTGACATTTATGAACCAAATACATTGTACATTATTTCGAAATACAAAAATTACTAACACATTATCAATGTTTTGAAGTTATCAGAAAACTATAATATCAAAATACATTTATGTATAATATATTATTTTTCTGTAAGCTAAAGGAAATATTAAAAATCACGAAGTTAGTATATAAAATTTTCAGAATATGCTTAACAAAATTACACTTTTAAAATCGTTCAAAAATAATAAAAAAGTATTAATTTTATTTCTTTTTCAACAATACCTAAACAAAAGTATGAATGTTTATTATCCTTATGCCTATGAATCGTATATAAAAAAAATAGTCATCGTTTGAATAAATATCGCTTAATATAGGTAATTCTTCGTAGGATTCTCAATATACATAATAGTTTAAATTTATGGTTTAAGTGTAAATGTTTTCATAGTACTTCCATCGACCGTTGTATATTTAATACAATATCCATACCATAAACATTTAATCAGTGAATAATTTATTTTAACAGGTCGTTAAAGAAAGTACGTCGTACGTATAAAACTGCTATTTAGAAACAATTTGCCTGAAAAATATTTACAGTCCAAGTATATTACCATAATATCGTTAGCAACGTCATAGCGTGGCCAATGGGGGTCGCGTAGTTTTTCTGCGTTGAACACGAATTTCAAATAATTATGTAAAGAAAAAACGTGTAGATAGGCATGCGGGTGTGTGTATAGATAGGACACGTTTAAGATAATTACATGGTACCTATATTTCGCACCGCGATTACTGCCTTGTAGGATTCTTGTATTGTCCACTACGTATTATTTTAAACCGATTTATTTATTTTAACCTAACCATTTCGCATCGGTTTCGCGATGGCGTACGTTTATCGCAGAACGATGCCCGACGGGTCCAAGTACTCGCAGCAGCTCGTCCGAGTCCCTGAAACCTTGCAGCGTGATTCTTGTACGTTATTTCTCCTCGTCGTTTTTTATTTAGTCATGATATTATCGTAACATGCAATATGTTTTGTTCACATACGAGTATATGAATATACTCGTATGAATATGCTCGTGGTACATAAATATGAACTTCGATAAATAATTTTTTTTTTTCAACCCAACCCGTCCGGTGATATCGATTTGTAATTATTATTATCATTATTTTAATATTTTGTCGAATGGATTTGTGCCTGCAGATGATTCGCCCACGGACGATCGGTGCAGAAGACGTTCCCGATTGTTGTCCGAAGGTGAAGTGGTTTTACTTGAGTCGGTCGCCCAATCCGGTAAGCGGTTACCTAACGGCCGGTTCCTTACCATGCACAAACGAAGACGGAAAAAGCTCACCACTCGATCATTGTCCAACGAAAACGCACCGGCGCTATTGGACGATATTCACCACGGTCAAGTCCAGGTTCGAATTATTCGACTATTTTATTATATTTTAATATTGTATGCATAAAATATTTCATAAAATTATTCTCATAAAAATCGATTTTGATTATGTAATGCAACAATCGACTCTCGATAATGTTTTGTTATTGCTTTCGTGAAAAAAAAAAAAAAAAAACCAAAGCACTTCTATCGTCGTTTTTCACGACATTACAATAGGTACTGCAAATACTAATTGTTATTCGTTTAAACTCGTTTTCTTGTGAACGTGCAAAGAATATTTTATTCAAACATTTATTTTTAATTAAAAAATTTTTTTGTTTATTTTAATTTCTGATGTTTTTGGTAAACGATTAATATTTATGTGTTCTTAATTTATTTAAATCGTGATCTCTAAATTAAAAAAAGTCTTTGACTTTAATATAATAATACATATAGTAACGACACACCACAAACATAAGTATATAATTGCTTTGCATGTACTGTTCGGTTAATTGCAGTGCTCATTATTATAACTATATTCATATTTTTCTTAATAATGTTTCTTATAACAATAAATGTCACAATATAGTCTTGATATCCTAATTCTCAATAATTTATTATGTTCCTGTTTATTAATGAGTATGCTGTTTTGAAATGTTTGTTGAATTTAATGTGTAATTTCCCACTGATATTATTCTGAAAGATCGTATAAATTAATTTTATTATGGCATCTATAAGCAACTAATGTGGGTACAAATTAACATTCATTATTATTAACTATTGTCACAACTTCTACTCCTATCATAAATTGAACTAAATTAAAAAAATTTCAAATTTCAATATTTGTTTAGCTGAATAATACATATTATAATTCAATCTGTTTATAATCTTTTGAGTAAAAATCTCATATATGGAATTAAAAATAGGAGTAACTATTTGAAACTCAAATTTTCTTTGCTGATATACTAGAGAAGAGGTCAAAATTTGTTGATCACAATATCGTTCAGCCAATATCATAAGATCACACACTTTTCATTAACAAAATAGTGAATACTGCTCCTATAAAATTATAAGAAAACATTTTATTATTTAACCAGAGAACTGTTTTGTATTTTACAAAAAAAAAAAAACCGTAGCTTTGTTTAAAATAATACTTCTTGTGTTAAAATATTCGTAAAGATGATTTTTATCAAAAGTAAAGTTATTGACACATACAGTAAATAAATACTATGTACAATATATATGGATATTGAGTTTTCCCTTGGTTTCTCGATTTCACGAATATTTTAATTGGATTTAGGTATATGATCACACCCGTTTGATAGGTATAAACTATAAACATATATGATCGCTGAAAGTTCAATAACATGCTACTAATATAATAATTTTATAATAATTATAATTTCTTTATATAAATTACTCAACAAGATCAAACATTTTAATAATTTCTCCGGGCTTTGTTTATTTAATTTCGTATATATGTTATAAGTTAAAGTGGTACGTTATATTCCCTATTAATTGTATACCGACCAAAGGAAAATGTTTGTCCTTTGATCTCTATGGTATAATCAAATATTACGTTGATGCAAAGCATAAACCCTTTTTCTTGGAATCGCGTTGAGATATTATGACGCATTTTAGTTCCGGAGTTTTACTGATTATTTGATTTAAGGTTCTTTAGATCTTGACGACCTCAATTATATAGATTTTTTCCACAAAGTAAATTTGGTCTAACTTAAACGCATGCCGTATATTTTTATTCACTGTTTTTATCATTTAAAAAAAATAATAATCGTTATTAATTCGTTATATAAAAATTGCATATATTGTGTAGGTACCTACGTGTGTACGTAATTTAAAGGATTGAGCTTATGTTTTTTAATTATAATTAATATTGCAATATTATATATTATATAGCATGCTCGATGAGTAGAATATATGTGAGAAAAAAAAATTAATACCAATGTTGATAAAATATCCGGACACGGAATTCATTTTTAAACACGCGCGTTTTGATACCAAATGCGACCACAATACAATATCGTTTCGTAAAAAACGCATTTCATATTAAATTGCATGCAATATAAAAAAACAATATATTTATGTCATCAAGTGGGATTGTTGGCAGGAAGTTGGCGTGGAAGGGTCATGGAAGTTTTCCCGATTGTGTTCGTGCGTGCTTGAGCGGTACAGTGGTGGGGGTAATAACCTAGCTGGAGGGGAGGAGATCATACACTGGTTGTGAATGGAATTTCCCCTATATCAACAGGGGAGGTTGAAAGCTGAACTTCTACACCCAACCGAAAGAGGCTTAATTAGATTTTTAATTTCCGTTAGTGTTTACCTTGCCTCGTTTTAGTGTGTGTGTGTGTGTGTGTGTGTGTGTGTGTGTGTGTGTGTGTGTGTGTGTGTGTGTGTGCGCGTGTGTATGTATGTAGTATGAATGTGGAAAGTTCAGCAGAAGCATCAATAGTAAAGTCAATCTGCGCTCCGAATTCGGTAATATTTAACAGGCGCGAATTTATAGGGGTAGCTTCAGGCTGCATCATCCTCCCCTACCTCTGACACTGAAATATAATAAAAACAGTACATCACAGTTGGTAATATAAACAAGTCATTGTGAGTAAACTATGTTCAGTGTTCCTTAATCAAAAATATTTACTTTTTTCTTCTTTTTCTTTTTACCATATGGTGGCTTTGTTTCATTTCATATTACACTTCATTAGCTATACTGTGTAGCTATCCACGTTAACTTTGGTGACCGTTGCTAATGGTCAACATTTTTTCCTATATTTTTTTCCGATTCGTCTCTAGATTATATTTTATTAGTGGATTTCTAAAACTATAACGTGTCTATCCATATTTTCCAAGCAGAGTTTTAAATATCGTTGCTTTTAGTATAAATATAAATAGTACAAGAACTTACACTTACTTGTACATGACTTCCAATTTTACATAATCAAACCTATATACTGTAATGTAAAGTGATATGTTTTATGTTATGCACCCGAAAATTTTAACTGACTCTGTTAAAAATGGTGTGAGGACATAGGAGTCTCCTGTGAAGTCGATGTAGACCGAATGGCATATACTGGTAGATCAATTTGTCGTTACTGATTTTCCTGATAAACATTGGCTTAAAGCAACTGAGATTATTTGGCTGCTAGGTATTTTGTTGGTACAGGATCTTAAGAATCTACAGTAAGGTGTATGTATGACAGACACGTATTCATAAAAAAAACTTTCATTTGCAATGTCATTATGCAGTAATAACGACTTTGTCGCATTATTATTTTGATATACGTATATTATATTTAATTTCTATTTTATGTTACATCATTATTATAATAAGAATTGTTTCACCCGAGGCATTTCATTGCCACCCTATTCCATTTCGTTACAGTCTTTACAGTTTAATTATTGCGTGCTCTCTTCTTGTTTTCGATACATAATTTAATTTATACGTTTATTTTTTGTTATCGCGCACGTTCTTTGTTTACAGCTGCTGTAGTTCGCATATTTCTTTATTTTTTCATCTCCGCTACATTTCCATTGTCTAGAGTTCGTTTATTCGCTGACGCCTTGCACCTATACATTCTACAACTTTGGCATCTTTATACTATTTTAAACCTAAGTAACGCATACCAGCGTAAGCCTTATCGATTATAGTTTTACAGTACAGAACTATATAACTGAACAGTCTCCAAGTGTGATTATATAGCACCGTGTCTATTTTATATAATACTGAAGATATATTGAAATAATAATAATTTTAATTATTCAGTAAAGGATTTTAAGTTCACGTGTTAATTAGATTGAGATTATAGTTATTTTTTAACTCTCCAATTAGTTTTCCATTGTCTTTGAAGTATTAATTATACTACATAACTATCTACAACTGATAATTTATTAGTATGTAGTATGTAGTAGTAAATAATGCATTAGTTAATGCGTTATTTTTATCAATGGACATTTAATAATGTATGTTTTGTATTTTTAGGAATATTATACGAAAAAAGAATAAAGTCATCTTAAAATTTCACTCATTCCATTTTATAAAAAGTTTGCGATGAATAGATTGTCAAACATTATTTTTGTGCTTATATGGCTGTAAATGAATTAGGTACGTACTTTGCTGCGAAAAAAACCATCCTCTTAAAAAAATATTTTGATATTTTTTATTTGTCAATGAACCTTCAAGAAAAACTCTATAATACGAAAACAAATAGACGTATTTATTATATATAACTTATGGAATCACTTTAAGAATACAATATTGTATACATATTATATAAAAGCATCCGACAAGGCTTTTTCTCTTTTTTATTGCTATAAAGGTATAGTAATTTATTTCTTGTTTTAAATTTATTTTGGTATTTAATTCGGTAAAAACTTTGAGCTCTGATAAATTGTTTGAACTTTTGACCAAATCTGGGAAGGCCTTTGGATTTATAGTAAATTCTCTTAGTTTTTACTCCTCGTGGCATCTAAATAAAGGGGTCAAAATATTTTACAATCTGAAGGTTACATTTTTTTTTTAGGATGAATAGACTTTAAAAAATGTATATATTGCGTAATACGTAAATAAGTTGAAGTTGAACCAACGAAATTCAAAGACATTATTTAAAGATTCCTGGATTGAAATTGAAAATTCCTAATCTTTTTACCTTTATTTCTTGTTTTACTTTGTAGTTAATAGAATAATTGTTTCTCCGTATCCTTTGTGAACAATAAGAATATAGTGTATTAATATTTATCTTTTTATCATTATTATTACTATTATTGTTTGGCCTAAAACAATGAGATATTTAATAATCTATAGTACTTTAGGTTAAATTTTATAGATTATTCAATGGAAATAGTAAAATTATATTGTTAATATGTCTTCGCACTGCCATGCGAATTATATTCATAAATCATTAACAGTATCATAATAACATTTAAAATGTTATATTGGTATACGTATTTATTAATATCAAATGTATCGTATTTGAGTATTTAATTAAATTTTACGAATGGAACATTTACACGCATCTATATATTCCTATATAGATTACATAATATTACGTGATATTCTTATTTTTTTAGTATTTCTCTGATATTACTGATATTCTAAACGGACAGAATAAAATATTTAGAAAGAATTTAGTTTATACTGTAAGATATTGTGATCAAAGTATGTTCATTCTTCGTTGTAGCATCGATTCTCGACTCTAGATTTCTTGTATGAATAATACCTATATAATATAGACTAGAGAATTAGCATTTTACCCAATTTTAGAGTAGGTCATAAATATACTATGTACTATAGTCGTACATCGTCCATACATTATACAAATAATTTTATATTTAAATTAGAAACTCATGTCAACAAGTATATTTATTAAAAGAAAAAATCCATGTGTTATGTTATAAAATGTTTACATATTTTCTAACTCTATTGGGTACTCCGTAAACTCTGCGCATTTAAGAACGCGAATTTATAATCCATCTTGTTGTAAATGATTCTTTTAATATTATGACATTTATGTCATGCGATTTATGAACTGTACTTAACATTGACATTTGCATTATTTTATTTTGTTCGCAGTGTGTGCTGAAACACGTCTGGAAATGGCCGTTCAACGCTTTTGCATTAGACACAGCTACAGGGGGTAAGTGGAAACTATTGTTAACAATATATTAATGGTTATCGATTTTGCATACATTTTTATATTCACATTATTTTCGTTGTATTTTTTACGGTTTTGAAAAGAAACCTATTTCAAATGTCAGTTAATTTTTGTTTCTATATAATCATGTTTTTTTTTTAACATATTAAGTTGATTTAATTTTATAATTGCATAGATATATAATATAAATTATATAATACATTTTTACACTTAAAATTTAAAAAAAATTGTTTTGTTGACAATATGACATCATGGATAAAATGATTTTAAATTTTAACACAAATAAAATTCTTATCGATTATTTTATCCTGACGATGTAAATTTTACACTAAATCAACAATGATGAAGTATAAAAAAACATGTCATTTTAAATTCCAAAATATTATTTTGTGATAATTTGTTTATAATTAGTTACCTTATCAGTTCCCTTTAGTATGATAATTAATACAATTTTCATTATACCTAACAATACAATCATTGGCTTTTGTAGGTAGATCGCTTCCAGTACTCTGTGTTCATCTTTTTCATTGGTACGGTTTAATGGAACACTTCAAGTTGGACGTTGTCCAAGTTTGGAAACTCTTCAGTAAGTATTAGGTTAATTATTATAATATGAAATAATAATATCCGATAAATTATTATTAATAAACACAAAATATTTTAGAACCACATAATGTTATAAAATATAATTTAAATGTATTTATTTTCCAGCCCATAGTTGTGTTTTAATTATTTAGTTGAATCATAGTAAGTATGGATACGTTTAATACAGTACGCCATAAAGTGTATAATAAAATCGTAATATTTAAAATCATCGAACAAATATTATATAAATTATCTTATTGTGAAATTTAGTTTCGTACAATATGTAATAAATATATTAATATTATATAGTTAAACGTTAAAAAGTATACGGATTTGGTATGTTTACTTAATTTAAATTTACATCGAAATAAATCTCTTATTGTTCATGTTACACATGATTTTCGGCACCCTTAATTTTACCATCGCTGATTTTCCTTGTTGATCTATCATTGACTTGTATAAAATTATGTCTAGAACTTATTGTATAAATTATCATATATTTTATGGAAACCTGGTGGGTGGGTTGATATTGTTTAAGAATAAGTGTTGTCAGCTATCTAATATGGTTGTTTTTTTTTTTTTTGCGACGACTATAGAGCAAAATTATGAATGACAAAATCTAAGTACGGTATCAGATTCAGTTGTTATTCGGATACACTGCTTCATGTAAAATATAGCACTAAAGATGACCGTGTATTTGTTTAAAGAGCATTTCATACTCGTAGTTATATTGTACTTCATTATGTATATGCATATATTAGTATGTACAAACTCATAAAGTTACTATATGATATATTTATATACCACTTGTTTAAGAGACAATAAGTAGTATAACCAATGTTGAATGTAGTATTATTTATGAATAAAAACCATTCACCATATTAGTAAATTTAGGTACATTTATTCTTTATAGAGGATATTTTATTTTTCGTATTTTAAATATACTTAATAATAATATGATTTATGATATAAAATCGTATCAGACATATGTTGTTATATGTATATTTTTTTTCTTAGCTTTGAACCATTCTGAAATTAAAATTGACTCCAAAATTAAAAAACAAGATTTCTTTTTATTCCGTTAAAATAATTTTAATTTTGTGTATTTAATATGCTTATTAATACATGCACATATGTCGTTGATAAAAATTCTATAATTCAATAATATATTATTTAGTGTATGATTTTGAAATAGGTTAAACAATACATTATTAACCGTTTTATGGTATAAATAGTATGCGATATATACGTGAGCTTAATATAATTTTATTTATTGCGTTAATATACAGCTGTATTATGTTGAACTCTACAAACTTACTTGGTTATTTGGTTGTTTGTGGTTTCATGAGTAAAACCCATTCGTTGTTATTTTCACGATTTCGTCATGATCAAACATTCTATATTGATCTAAATTATCTGTATTTTTTGAATTCATACTAAGTATTTATAAGTATATTTTAGTTTTCGCTTGTTTCGTAAAAAATTATCTATTTTCTTTTAAGAGTGATCATTAGAATAATTTAACTGTAAATAAATAAGAAAAAGGTCAAATAATACTAAAGGAGAAGATTTTTATTTTTTAAAGGGCTTAACCATATTTGAATAGTTATAGATACACATTTTTCAATTTTTGTACCTATAAATTAAAACATTATACTCACACATTGTTTATGATAATTTACTTTTGTTTTACATTTATATTCTTATGTATTTTAATATTTCAAAACATTCAGTCTTTTTGAAAACCACTTATCTACACATATACATATACCTATGGGTATTTTTAACTAGTTCATTGAAAATTATTCAATTGTTAATTTTGGTTACTATTTAAAAATACAAAATGTAGCTTATGTTTACGTATTAAAAGTATCTTTTTTACCGAGACAAATATCATACCCCATAGCTGTACTTGTAAATAGTTACAGTTCATTTAAATAAAATGTACCTGTCTTAATTTTCTTATGTCATTGGTATGGTTTGTTTAGCGAGTTAATGTTTGTCACGCAACGTGTCAACATGTTCATACTATGCTGCTAATTCCGCTGCCTTATTATTATGCTAATGTAATCCAGTCCGAGTTATTTCGGCGTTTGAATCAGTTCGTTAAATAATCCTGATACAAAGTTGTATAGTTCTAACGGCAACATCTATTTAAATATAATTTTAGAAATTATTAGTCAATATAAATGTATCTACTTAACGTGTATGATGATAAATATTTAAATATATATTTATAAACAATGTTAGTTGTATTATTTTAAGCTGGAAGCATAGATATTGTGAGGTGTCAAACAACAGGTTTTTCATTATGATTATTCTTATGTTATTTATTTCATATAAGAACGGGCTGTGACCCAAAGTACAGTAGCAGGTAGATTTAATAGTAAAAAAATATATACATTCAATATTTCAATGTATTTTTTTGTTGTTTGAGTCTTTTAGTCTATTAGCGTTATCCAGGGGATTCCACGTAGAGGCTTACTGAATATTCTCCCAATGATTTTTTTTTTTTAATTTTTAAATTATAAATATAATATAATTTAAATAATTGCCCGTAAAAATGTATAAGATACAAACTATAATTATTAAAATCTAGAACTTTGTTTATTAGTGTACTTTTGAATATGTTCCCGTAAAAATTGTTCCTTTTCCAATGTTTTTTTATATGGTTTCATTGTTTTGCTTCATAATTGTATGTATGTATCCAACTGTATACCCAGAAGAGTATCCTCAAGAATAAAAATATTTGGATGTTCTGAATGAAAAGAAGCATTTCATTTTTCGTGAAAACTTTTACAATTGCTAGTGGTCCAATTTGTATTTGCTGAAAAATCACTCCAAATGTTTAGGGGAAACTGTACAACATATATATATGTCAACGTAATTTTTTAAAATATAATCTGTAAAACTGTCAGTTTTTTGGTCATCACATGGTTTTATTGCCATCAAATATTCCGTGAAATATTCGACTACCTCATTTTCGTATAAAAAGGGCAATCCAAAAAAATATTTAAGGTACTTACTTTTCTCAAAGTCGGATTGGTATTCCTTAGAAAGATCCAACTTCTAAATTGTTCGCCACCAGTTTTGGCCCAAATGAAATCGACACCCTTTAATTCTAACAAATTACAGACTCAACTGAAAGAATATTAATGTTATCCTTTTTATTATCCTTCCGAACCAACATAATTTTGTTTCATACACTTAATAATTTTACGGGTAATATTCTATATATAATATATTTACTTTTTCAAAAACCAAAAAAAAGAACACGATCATTTATATCTTGTTAAAATTTACAATAACTATCACAGCTCTGAAGTTAGAGAAAAACAAAGTTTATCTTATTTCGAATTCGCACATATATGGAATTAATTTTAAAAACAAATGTATTGTTTAATAAATCTCGTTACATAACAGTATATGAAGTGTACACAGACGTGCTATATGAATAAAGAGTAAAAATCCAACACAGTTAATATTTAAGAATGCGTTGAATTTTAGACGCGCATGTTCAAGACCGAGTTTTTTGATATTCCCCGATTGTTCTTTGTTACATAGGACTATTTTAATACCTGCGATCGATAATCTAACGGACTCGATCTCATAGCGTAGATACTGGACATCTGCGATGTGCCTCACGGTCCTAAATTCCTCATGTGACTCTCGTAATATTTTTTTGCAGCCCACCAAGTATTTCTCATTGTATTTAAAATAATTCTCAATATGTTATTCTCAATGTTTTTGATTTGTTGATACTATATATATTTACGATTATAATCTACGCACTTAGTTAAAATTCCACTAGTTATTTTTAAGACTTTATAATTATTCTCTACCTATTAATATGTTTTGTTCAAAATTAATTAATACAAATAACAAAGCCATTAAACTCAATATCTCATATTATAATTTTGCATAGGTAAATAGCGTTGCTAACTTTTGTTGTAGTGTACCTAACCAACACCTCGAACTTCTTGCTAGTCGCGGAACGATTTCGCTAATTAAAGAATTAATATATATATTTCATCGAAATACTGTCAGGGCGGCACAGCCGTCTGGTGAGAAGATGCCGCTACCACCCGTTCCCAAACTATAACACATAATTGAGTCTTCATAAAAATAATCGTTGAGATATTATGGTCATGATGCCCAAATCTCCTTAACAAAAAAAAAAAAAAAGAAATATATATATATATATATATATATATATTTCCATTGGATTTGAGTTATAAAATAGTAGGTATAGTATACCTTATTATGTTATTTGAATCCGATAGTAATAAAAAATAAATTATTCTACAATATGCTAGGTAATGGTAAAGTTTTTGAATAAAATTACCATATAGTGAAAGGTGATACTGTAGTATGTAGTACTGTATTTATTTATTTTTGTTAAAATATGTTAAAAATTGATTAATTGATATCAGCTATTATTGAAAATACATTTATTTTAATTGATAACTGCTATGTGCAAAATTTAAATCACACCATGGTTGTAAACGGTTTTATAGGCTAATTTTCCTAAAAATTATTTTATTATATAATATTTAATTATAATTATTTGTAAAAATGTCCACAGGTCTCATAGAAGAAGGGTACCACAGCACAAATCCATACCATAATGCCATTCACGCCACTGACGTAACCCAAGCGATGCACTGTTTCCTGCAGGAGGACAAGGTTAGTTGGTATATTTAATATATTACTTTAAACGTACTGTTCTGGTCACCTGAATATTGGTTTTAATATTGTATACTATTGTCTTTTTATATTATATTATAATATTTTTTATATTACTTTAATGAACATTTTCATTAAAGTTTTCTTTAAAGTTTCATTTTCATTTTCATTTTTATTGTTCATTATTTTTACCATTAAGTTTCATGTTTATCATTTTTGTGTAATGCGTAACGGTGCATATGCCACTGGCCAGTTGCGTGATTGCGTTGTTATCATCGTGAGAAAATGTTCGTCTTGACCTAATTGTCGGTTTTATTTTTATATATGTTTAACTGTTTATGTCATGCTTTTAGTGTCATAAAAGTTGCTCATTATTTGTCGTGTTTAACTTAATTGTAGTGACACTGAAACATTTATCATTAAAGTTGTGTCCTAACTCCGACGGCCTCAGCCTTCGTGGTATATGTCGTTGGTTTTGGTTGTCGTCGTGTCCACGTGCACACTGCACACACTATTCATTATTCTGATCATCGTCCGTCTGCAGACGGTCTTTTTTTTTTGTGAAACTATGTTTTCGTTTTAGGAAAGTGTTAGTCTATACGAGTACGTGTGTTTTCAACATCTTGTTCTTTTTATCGTATTCGTTTTAACAGACTACGGTGCAACTCGTGTGTCATATTTTTTATGTGAATATTGGTCGATCATTTATATAATTTGTTTATTGAGTCTTACGGTTGACCAGACAAAACTACTGTTTTTATTGAGCCAATTTGGTTAGGTTATAACTACTCGTATAATTTGTAACATCTGTTCCTACATATTTATTTTATTTGTTTTGATTTATTGTTACCATTTTTTAAATTAGTTTATTGTTATGCCGAAAAGGCAACCTATTTATTATTGTATTTATTTGATGAGCCATTTTAGGGAAAATGTACTGTTCTTATTATTATTATTATTATTTATTATTATTATGTATTTTGTACTATACCACTGTATGGCTACTTGGTGATTAATATGTTACTATTCGCTTATTATTATTGCACTTGTGACAAACTGGCAAATTATTTTTTTATGTTATATTATATCTTATCTTGTCTTACTATTGCTTGCTACATTTTTCTTAGAACACTTATTTAATTCATAAAATATATTCCCCATTTATTAATTGATCGGGCACTTGCTACGTCAACACTTATAACTTATAAATTATGCTTGGATGATTTATTGGCTATTGTGTAGAAGTCTACGAAAACTTACACAGAAAATAATACATTCGTTAAAAATCTCAAGTAATTATATCTTAGAAAAGCGATTATTCAAAACAATTCAGAAAAGATAAAAATATTGTTAAGTTTTGTACTGGGAATAATTTTCAAAATGAATTTATCGTTCCTGAATTAATCGTACAATTCTAAACATTTAATAGAACTTTGTTCATATTACACTTTTTCTTGGTATAACATAAACATTCTGTGATGGTTAAGGTAAACATTTTTTATTAAATTCTTTTAAGGGTTTAAAGCTTACGCGTGACCTTTTTTTGCTCAAAAACATGTCTTATAGGAAAAACTTACATGTCTCATAAATTTATCAAATTTCAATGGTTTTTATATATAAATAGGAAGGCTTTTTACTGGGTGGATTGGACTTCGATTTTCAGAAATGTATTTCTAGCTCCCAAAGTTGACAAAAATGTAGAACTGATTTTTATATGTTCTTCATTCATTAATTTAATTTTGTTTTAACAGCATAATTAAAAATCCAAGTCCAATCCACTCTAGAGAAGGTCTTCTTTCAAACGAAAAAATAATTATCAAAATTGGGTCTTTTTACGAGGCGTGAGAGTTTTTTCCGTAAAGTGTGTTTTAAGTAAAATATTAAGTTTTTAATTTTTCCGTCTGACGGTACATTTAACATGTGTGTGCGCATACGTAAATATCACCACAACTCGCACTAATGATCTGTTACAATATTAACCCAAAGAACCCGGTCGGTGGTGACAAGATTACATTTGTATACATTTTGCTTCTTATTAAATAAACACGAGGAGGGCCTATAAAATAAATGTAGGATTTTTTTTTTTTTTTGAGAAATTTTTTATTGTTTAAATTTCAAAAAACCTTACCTAAATTCAAATTTTTTGTAAATAATGATTTATTTTTACGATGAGTTTATAGTTGCAAAGTTTATTATTAAAATTTGAAGACAAAAAATATTATGCAAGTAAAACAGTATGAAATTTTAATGAATATTAAAATTCGTTTTAAAAATATATTTTAATAGCTTGTATATTGCGTATATTGTATTAAATATTAAATTAAATGTACACAAGTTTTACTTATGGTTCTGCTTAAAGTTCGTGTTTGAGAAATTATTGTCCAATAATAGATCTCTTGAGATATTTCCAATTTTAAATCTTATCGTTTTATGAATTACTTTTCGTACAATTTCTGTAGCTTTCGTGTATATAGGTACTACATGGTATATGTGCTTTACGGACTCAAGATGTTTGGTGTAATTCGTTTCAATTTCTGAAATCAAAACATTTACTACAGCTTTGTATTCGAATGTTTATGTTTACTGAATTTGAAATGTAGTTATTTTATACCGGCATTCGATTATACACACGTGGACCGAATAACACAATACATGTAGTAGCAGTTTTACGCGTCCAACAAGTGTAACTGTGTATATACACCTTTTAGAATAAATATTTACACGTCATTGTTCAAGTACACATTATTTAAATAATATATAGTACCTTCACCGAATGTATGTGATTCGCACAAAGTTTAACTTAAAATAATTGTGGATATTTACGCATCAAAGTCGGTGAAGTACGAATGCGTTATTTGCACCTACAATTTAAATTTATACGAAATTTTACTTTCCCCCATAAGTAAACTTCAGGTATAAATTAATCATATTAAACTTATTTATTAATCACATTGCATAGTTGCTCCGAATGTGGTGACGACTTTTTGGTTGCCTGTCTTGCAGCTTTTATTCGTTTAATCTTTTTGCTTAGTAGTAGTACAGTTAGTACAGGCACAAGAAATGGGGTCGTTGAGGAGTGATAAGTATAAGGTATAACTGTTTAAAATGGAATTTTTTCAACTGAATTTCGGAGAGTTATCAAATCTGCAAGTATAATAGTTCTCTATTGAATTATAGCTGAGTATAAACGTTTAATAAAAGAAGTAATAAAAATGATTACATTGAATTCTGAGTCAGTTCAGCATTTTTCATGGTATCATTATATATATACTCCATAAAAACGTATAGACGTCAAACACTTGTACTTATGATTGAAAAATGCTAAGAGGTTCTTATTTAGGTGTTAATTAAGTACTTATGAATATACCCAAGGTTTTCTTCCTCAATTTTACTGGTTAAAGGGAAATTGTTTAAAATTCACAACCCTTTTATGTATAGAAATAAATCCTCGTTGCACTATGGCTTAATACCACGTGTATAATAATAATATGCACTATTGAAAACCTGTTAGAAATTGATTTTATTTATAAGACTCCTTTACAATAGTAATTACGACGACGATTTAAACACTCATAAAACTTCACGTCTTTTAAGTATTAAGACGTAATAGCAGAATAATACATAAATGTGTCTACACTATTATCTAATTATTATTATGTGAGGTTTATCTAAGCTCTTTCGTATTTTGGAAGCTTTCTGCCGAAAACTCTTTTTTATTATTGTTTGTGTTGTTTGTTTTTGTTGTTATTGCAATTATTGACAGGTTTAGTGCTACTATAGTATACTGCATTTCGACCACAGTCGTAAAACAGAGCCGCTACAAACTTAAAATTTCATTCGTTTGCCAATGTCGAAAATTTAATTTTGACGGGCTCATGTGTCGCATTTTTGTCAGTTATTATTATTATTATTATTACTTTTTTTTCTTTCTAACTTTTTCGAGTTTAATTTTAGATATTTTACGATATAACTAAATCAGTAAAATCGGTACTCAAGGTATTTAGGTACAACAAATATATTTTAATATTAAGTACCGCCGCTTAATGATTGTATGATGTGACCGGATTGTTTATTTTATTATTTTCCCTTTGTTCGCAACTATACTATTTGTGCGTATAGTAAATATTTTTAACTAGCTATGAATTCAAATCAATCATAAATTATAATTATTTAAAAACTAAGAACAGATGCACGTAAAGCTTGATGTGTTCCTTTCTTCTTACACCATTTTCGGAAATACAAATTAAAATTAGCTACGTACGTTCATTAAAATTTGATTTGCTTATATAGGTATTATTGAAAACAATAGAAATTAATGGATCTGTGATAGTTTTTTTTATTAATAACCAAGTTGTATTATAAATTATCGTCGTAAAAAAAACGTTACCTTTATTATTGAATTTTAGCATTATACAATGAATATTCAAGTAGTTTTTGGTTATAAAAAGTGATCATACCTACTTATACGTTATACGTTTACACCGTACTGACATGTATTATGTTTTATATGAATACATTATATTTATTAGCTTATCGTTCTGGAAACGAAATTTTTGGTATCACTAATGTCCACGAATAATATATATATATATATATATATATATATATCAATAATATTACTAACGTAATCATATTCAGACCTATCATAACCCAATTAGGGTATATTGCTTATAAATTGTTATGTTTGAAATGAATTAAGTCTATAATCTTTCAGATACCTAACCCAAAATAAATATGAGCTAACTCATATAAAACTACCTTTTCATCATGATATTTTTATTTTATAAAAAAGAACATGGTTGAGTACATCTCTGTTGTTTAAGGCAAGTGCTTTTGTTTGAACGGGCTTTTTTTCCGTTTAAACGTTAAAAAACATTCACAAAGTTTTATGTAATACTGCCAAGATTTACGTTTTCTATTTTCAACTATACATACATAATAATAATATCTTTGGATTTAATAAATAAGAATTATTTTAAATCTGAAGACTACCGAGAAAATTACTCGAAATATCTTTAAAAATAGCGAGAATTTCTAATTAAGTTAAATGTACCGCAGTAATAGTTGTGTCACATACTATTTGTGTATTATTATTTTATTAGAAAACGTATTAACTATAGTTGTTGGTCATCTGATCCTATTTCTTTTCAGTCACCAATCTCTACAGTTAAATGATGAATAATTATGACAACAATATGAATCCATTATATATGAACCATGGTTCACATGTAACAATCGTCTCATTGACAACATAGTAAGAAAATATTGAATAGATTGGCTGGAAAAGAAGAAGATGATTGAGAGTGTAGCGTATACATTTTAAAATGTACATTATATACTTCGAAAATAATACTATATAGTTATTCTATTACATTATAGGTAGGTTTTATTTTTCGGTTTATCAAGGATAAAATCTCAAAGCTTATTCCTGCTATGGAATGTTGAAAGGTACATATAACCAAACTTACGATTTAATTGTGTTGCTTGTTATTGAAATATGACAGTAATATGACCTGTGAATAAGTTAGTTGAAAAATTTTTATATCTTATTTTTCATTTTCGTACCCTGAGTATGTATAACGCTTATAGTATTACCATATCGATACTGATAGTTACGATATCGACTTGTCCGTTTTCTCATGGACACCGAAAAATAAATGTAAACCGTTGTTAATCAAAAATTTAGCATTTTGTGTAAACTGGTAATTCTGTAACAAACATCTAGATTTCATATTATGAATTGAAAATTTATTCGGTATCCTTGTTCGTTTTATACAGATGTAAATATACAAAGTGTCTTATGGTCCCATGGGTGTTCTATAATGGTATTTTATTATAGAATTGTATGAAAAGTAATTCTTAATGTTAATATTAAATTTCATGAAAAATGCGGTGTTTATGTGATTTCCAGTGTAGAATTCAAAAAAATATTTTAATGGTTGTCTGAAGTATAAAAATAAGACTTGAAAACATTATCATTGTCTTATCAGAAAATTAAAGAAATTATAATCGTTTTCATGTTGTAAAAATATGTATATTTTTGTTTTTTTTATATAGATTAAGAACTTCTTGACACCTCTTGAAATAATGGCATCTCTCATAGCAGCAGTTGCTCATGATCTCGACCATCCCGGTGTTAATCAACCTTTTCTTATAGCAACCAGCAATCACTTAGCCACTCTTTACGAGGTAAATATAAACGGCATTTTATCTTTCCATTTTGAAAAGAACACGAGACGCTTTTTCCTCCGGTGGCTTGTTTGCTGTTAAACTTATAAATTGTTATGTATATATATTTTTCCAGAACACTTCAGTGTTAGAAAACCACCATTGGAGATCGGCGGTTGGCTGTTTACTCGAAAGCCACGTCGCGGAAAAACTCAGCCCCATACGACAAGATCTCGAATCGCAGATAAGTTCACTAATCTTGGCCACCGACATTACGAGGCAACCGGAATTCTTAAAAAAATTTAATGTAAGTTATGGAAATAGGAGAACATATTCTATTAGGGTATTTTCAAGAAATATAAATCAAGAACTTATTCATTTGTATACTTATTATTTTTCATGTTTAATTTATACATTTTATCAACAATTGCCCATGAATATTATATGAGCCTGATCGCGATCCATATATATGTACAAAATATTCTGATTTTGATTACTTAAAGTAGTGTTTAACTATCCGTATTTCAATGTGTTTTCAGACTTTTTAAATACGTACAAAATTAAGTTGAAAGTTAAATCAAAGCACTCTTATTAATCAATAGGTCTCTTTTTTAATTTTCTCACGACTTCGCATATTTTAACCCAATTCCCTGGATAACAATTTACCCGTTAATTACTAAACCGGTGATTAAATTTATGATGCTTTCACGTAAATTAGATTGAAACATATAATTTAATCACTATTATATGTTGGGCTATCATATTCGCTCAAAAGATTTTTTTATTTACTAGGTTGTAATTAATCAAATATATAGTGATTAATAAAATATAGTATTACGATTATTTCAACTCGGTTTACATATGATATCGGTAAATTTGATCATTACACTCATTATAGTTTCACCATTTATGAAGTATGGTTTTTTTATGTGTTGATGCTTCTGGTCCATAACTTTGTTAAACATAAATGGCCTACAAGCATATATTCTAATAATTCGTTTAATTTTCGATTGTTAAAAAATAAGAATAAATCAATTATTTCCGTTAAATTATCATGTGAACATTTTAGTACAATATATATTTAATACATATTGTTATTTAATATATGTATTATTTTACCGTGTATATACATACATAACACGATTTGTTAAGATCAAGTTGGCATAAGTTCATTTTTAGTTTTAGAAAAATATAGCTCAAATCAATACTGGTAACATTAAAATAACATTATTAGATATTGGCATATTGCTATGGTTATCATTATTTCTTGCTGCGAACATATGATTTTTGCTGAGGGCTATCGTATTAATTTTATCCACACTATTTATATTTAATTAAAATTAGGTACTCAATAATATATAACAGGTTATTTACAATCAATTTAAAATATAAAAATATAAAAATGTATGTTCTAATCAAATATTAGTTGTGTGATAACATACAGTAGATGTATAAATTATTATTAATCGCTTATATAAATTATTTTAAATAAAATAAATAATCAATTATTTTTTTTCTGAATGCATTTTTTCATTTTTAACCATTAACATCGTGATTAATTTTTATACATTTAGTTGTTTAATAATTAAAATACACATTCAAATATTTCCTATCGATTTATATGCATTAATATTTGTAAACAATAAGGACTACTATACTACGCTCTATTGATATTGAAATTTTTTTTAAATATTTTTGCAAGGATTTTTTTTTTTTAATTTGAGATTTTAAGGTTTATCATCGTTTACCTAACGATATGTTTACTATTGTTTATGTCTTTTCGCAATAATATTTACTATATTTGTTTCGTATTGTTTCTTGTATTATAGGTATAGTAATATTCTTCATTGCATTCCGTACGAAAAATATTAAATAGAAATAAAACTTTTTATAATAGACATTTAATTTGGTGAACATAAACCGCATACGCAAGCTGAGACGTGCGCGTTGAGCGTTTGACCATATTTTAAAATCAAATAAAAAAATTGTTCTTTTAATAATGTGTCATTATGTGATATCATAGTTGTTCTTTGTATATTCATCTTAATCATGTATGTTGAAATTACCTTATTCGTGTACCTACTTACTAACTACCTCTGTACTCTATGCCTATTGGTCGTTTATTAAATAAATAATAATAAAAAATAATAAATGTGTGTGTGTGTGTGTGTGTGTGTGTGTGTGAATAAATTTGATATGTGTGCGAAATGTGTGTCGAATAGTAAATATCCATATGGTAATGTTGTGTTATGATATGATCGGTTTCGACAGAATTATTTGGAAAACGACGAGCTGGACATGAAGGACCCGGCGTTGCGGCATTTCATACTGCAGATAGCTCTCAAGTGCGCGGACATATCCAACCCGTGCAGGCCGTGGGACGTGAGCCGCAAATGGAGCCTGAAGGTGTGCGACGAATTTTTCAGACAGGGCGATTACGAGAGGCAGTTGGGACTGCCGGTGACCGACATCTGCGACCGGTACAACAACACCGTGCCGAAAATCCAAACCGGTACGTACATTATTATTATCGCTGCACGCCAACACGCCTTGACTTGACATTACGGAATTAGGAAAATTTTCTATGGCATAAATATTATTTTGGATCGCATCCACTCCTTCTCCTCCTTCTCCTGGTAACGTCCATCATAATATCATCGTCTTGCTGTTCTTTCTGCTCCTATATGGCTCGTGTGCAGACCGCGATACATAATATTTTGCGGTCGTTCGGTCCACCTGCACGTGCAATGGTGTTTTTCATTGGAATTAGCGATTGTAAGCGTATACAAAGACGTATATATATATTCCTATGTATAATGTTGATCGCAAATAGGTATTGATAATATATTGTATGTAATGCGTATTATATTCAGTGCTTGAATTGAAAAATTAAATTAAAATAACGATATTATATCTAAGAAAAAGAACGTATCCGGTATATTTTTGTTAAAAAAAAAAAAAAATGTGGAACGTACCCCGTCAATAATGATATGCTATTGAAAAATATTTTGGGCACCAATCTTTGAATCACCCAACATAATCCTACGTCATATTTGACCAATATTTAATTATAATTCATTCGCTTTGGTCTCTATTTACAGTTAAATAAATTAATATTATTATACGAATATTATACGATGTTATACGATGTATTGTCAGCATTATATAATTATTACGTCCGTAGAAGTGCACGCACGTTTCAGTTTTTTTGTTAATTTAAAACAATCCCATCGGTATATTTTTCAAGTTATCTATGCAATAAGCACTTATTATATACATTATTATGTGTAGTGCATTATAGTGTCTCCGTATATATATACACACACACACACATAGGTAGTATATACGTTTCTTGACTATTTATTCCCCGTGCATGTATGCATAGAAATATAGGTAGATAAGAAATCAAACGACGACCCTTGCGATAAATGCATACTTGCTATACTACTAAACCATACGATTCTCAACAGAGACAAAATAAAATATGAAAATACATTTTAAAATTATTTCAAGTACATCAATCGGCGTAAAAAATGTGGTTAAACGTATGAGCTACTTTACCTTTGATGTCCTTTCGTGAAGTAATAATAAACATATACCGTAAAGTGTTTTGTATCTTAGAAAGTTTTTATTTTATTTTTTTTTAAATTCAAATGGTTTATACCTAGTCTATAGTTGTATTTATTAGTACAAACTTTTCAAATCCATAGTGTACACTTTCAATTTCGGACTACACACTTTGTGTCAGGGTCCACATCTTCTTCTTCTCGTGTAGTCGACAAAACTTATCTTCTCGTGTAGTCGACAAAACTTATACACCTATCCTCGAACAATATTTTATAAAATTGATTTGTCGATTAGTCAATCGTATTAAGCCGGGATCCCACGACTCGTGTATTTGACGAATATCCACGAATACACGAATAATCGGAAAGTTATACGAATAGCCAAGTAGACCATTCCCACGACTCATGTATTTGACGAATATTCGTCGTATCGTGGGAATATACCAACGAACATCTATTTTGTTAGTTAAATTCTCTTTGACTCGTGTCACTTTTACCGACAATCCGCGGGAAAGTGGCGAATAACGAATAACGAATACCGAACACCGAATATTCGTACAATTACTCCATTCCCACTACTTGGCGAGTATCCACAAATACCAAATATTCGTCAAATATACGAGTCATGGGATCCTGGATTTATATAGATCACTTTTATTTTGAATATCATAATATCGTGCATTTCAACAGATGTTCACCATCCTGTAGATCACCACAGTTGCATCTTGGGTTTTCCTCGATGCCCTATTTTACGAGATTTTCCCGCGTCTCTGTCCGCATATATACTGTTTAACAGGTGAGGTAGTTGGTGTCCAAATTGGCTTCTTTAATCGCGTCAGGGTCAGTCGATTTCTCTTGTTCGGGGTTCACTGAGAAATGAGGGTTGATTTCTGCACCTGGAAAAACTTCTCTCCACATTAGCAAATAATGTATCAACGATGAATTGGGGTTAAAATAATATAATATTATATATATGTTGTATAACGTGCTGTTTATAATGGTTACTAATCGTGTTCTCGGTGGGCTGCGCACAGTGTTCTTCAAGTTCATGGTGTTGCCGCTGTTCAACCTGTGGCACAAGTTCCTGGACACCAAGCTGTCGCACTCGATGATGGACAACCTGACGAAGAACCAACAGCAATGGGAGGAGCTGCGGCAACGGGAGAACTACGACGAACAGTTGACGGACGTATCTGAGGCGTCGGACAGGACGGCGGCTGTGGCTGGCGGGGACGATGCGCAGCCGGAAATGGAGATGACCGACGGGCTGCCGAACCGCCGGGGCTCGCTGCCGGCCGTCATGCTTGAGACGGTGGACAAGATGGGCCGCCGGCACTCGGTGCCGTTGAACCTGGCGCGGGCCACCGCGGCCCAGGTGCCGTGCCCGGGTGGCACAGCGGTGCGCCGCGACAGCCTGGGCACGGGTGCGCTGCCGCCGTCCACGCTGCTGGTGCAGGCGGAGAACCGGCGACGGTTCACGCTGGGCCAGATCCCGTACCTGGAGGAGGAGGAGGAGGGCCTGAGCCTGTCGCTGGGTTCGTCGCGCAGCAGCGGGCTGCATCGATCGTCGGGCGGTGGCAGCGGCAGCTATAAGGACGACCGGCCGGTGAGCGCGGAGAACCTGATCCCCGAGCCGAGCATCGCGACCATCACGAACCCGGCCGAGGCCAGCCGGCTGTGCAACGTCATACACGGCGTCACGTCACCCGTGCTCCAGCAGGCCGCGCGCAGCCTCACGCGTCAGCAGACGTTCCCGCCCATTCAGCCGTACGTCCGGGCCCGGTACCTGTCCACCGGGGGTGGTAGCGACCTGGCCCCGTGCTCGTCGTCCAGCGGCGGCACGTCGGCCGTGTCCACCGCGTCCAGCAGGACCGGTTCGACCAGCAGCGAGGGTGGTGGCGGTGGTGGTTGCGTCTCCGCAGGCAACGGCACGAAGCGAGATTCCGTTTTGGACGCGGACAGGGTGTTCAAACTGGCCAGGTTTTCCAAGGAGAAGGAAAACGTCGACCCGACCTCGCGGACCAACGCGGAGATCAGGCGTAACAGCAATCACGTCAATCAGGTGTGTGTTTTCCTCTAGGAAATGTTTCACGACCCACATGGTTTGACTTTTCAAATAGTAGTTATCGCAGTTCGCAGTTAAGTGAAATAAACATCGCTAATATCAAATATTGTCATAATAAATTCTCACCGTAGTGTTATACTTTCGCACAAATTGTCCATGCTAAATCGTAATCCTTTTTTTTTTTTTTACCGTACTAAGTGTCTGTGATTCGCAAATTGAACAATAAAACAGTACACAGTGTCCGTTCACCACAATGTTTACGAGTTTTCAGGGGAGGGGGAAGCATGCGTATAACATAGTTTTTTATCTATAACAATTTTCTCTCTCAAGTTGGGTCTACATCCTTCTCCCGCATATAATTTTCCTCACTTTAGTCGGTCTTCTCAAATCCCTATAGCTTCTACGTCCAGAGTCTTAACTAAATCTCTGTATTAGAGATATGAGCTAAACTTATAAACCAAAAGTCCCATACCACATTTCTTTAAAAACCATCCCCTGGAGATACTTTTAACGGGTCATTTTTTGATTTTCTCATTAGTTTTTTTTTTTTTAACGGGGTTCGGAGATGAGATTACACGTCATCAAATCAGTGTTTATATGTTATTTTTTTTCTGTCTTGCAATCTAGATTTTGACAAAACGTCGAGGTTCAGCACCTGTTGGCGGTGGAAACGGTGATGGTACGGGATTGATAATGGCCGGTAAAGGTCATGAAGCAGCAATACCCAGGCGCGGATCAGTGCCATCAGATTTTTCCAAACAGAGTAAACACATTTTTTTACACTTAAAATTGTATTTTTTATTTTGTTTAGTTAATTGATTATTATTTATTATTATTATTATTATAATTATTATTATTATTATTATTATTATTAATACTATTATTATTATTACTAATATTATAGTCCGGCTCACAAGAGAAGTAAACAGTAATCTGACCTATTTTATATACCAACGTATGTAAAAAATGCCTCACAGAGGATGTTGATGTCAATCTTCATGTGCGGAATGATTTACTTCTCTTGTGTGCCGGACTACTATTATTACTACTATCACTACTATTTATTACTTATTCGTTTTTATAACATTTTATGACATTTTATTTTTACTTTTTTATCTTACCATGATTGTTTTATTTGTGAATGACTGCAGTCACGGCGCTTTAATGTCAACGTACTTATGCACTTGTGGTTAATGCATGGCTTTCTATCGCAGGTGCCTTTTTAAAGGTGGTGGCCACCGGGCCACTGAGCACGAATGGCCGGAAGCAAGGTGCGAGACGTTCATCACTACCGTATGATTCCAATATTGAATTATTGAGCTCGCCTCTTGTTTCTCCTTCAAGGCCAGGTGAGTGAGACCATCATTGATTATTAGAAAAAAAAAATATCTATAATGAACATCAATAAACATTGACAATTTATTCTTATATTTCATACATGAAATATGTGTCTTTTTTTAACTATTAATGCTTTGCTTTTTAATAATACACATATACTAACGGTTTTTATCAATTACTTTGACTACCTATTTGTCTTGATTGTATTGTCTTTTTCTATAAATTAATATTTTTAATAGGTAGATCAACAAATTTCTTCACATTATAATACATACTAATTATCGCATTCAACCGTTATTTGGTATTTTGGAGTCGAAATAATAAATGTGATTGAATTAATATATCGTTTTATCAGGGCAAATTTGAAATTTTGTATTGAATTTTCAAACACTTACTGTATAGTTTATAGTTATAGTGCATACCGTTCAAATATTGAGACCTGAAAATTAATAATTATGATCATATAATATATATAATTCGTGTTGGAATTTTCTAAATGTTGAATGCATTATTTTATTTATTGTGATTCCATTTTCCACTTAACAAAATAAATATCCCTTGTAAATGCTTACTATATAACAGTTTGTCATCTATATACTTACTATAATATTGTATATACATTTGCATTTGTTGATCTCACACGTACGAGAAACATTTTATCATATTCATAACCTAGTTATTTAAATAATATTTTTATTATATGATTGTGTGAAGGTAAATTTGTCACTAGTCTAACTATTGTGTTTACAAAATATGTAATATTACGTGGCCTTGAAAATTCATACTATTTTCATATTTCTAACTGGATTCGTTTCCTATGGTCATTCGAGTCCCAAAAAGTTCTAAAATGAATAACTAATACCAATACCTAAATGTCATAATCATGACAATACGATAGTAAAATTATAAAACAATGCTTAACATTGGTTAATATCTCGTTAAACAGATTTTTACCGCTAAACTTTATTTTAGAACACGCCACAACTTCTGTCACAATTGCCATTGTGTACCGTTCCTGTTCCATAATTACGTTACGTTACATAACGTTCATAATTGTTCTGTTTTGACTTAAGATACTTACCTATTATAACTTAATAACTTATAAATAATTAATACATGTAATACGTACCTAAATATAAGTTCAATTAAGAATAAAATGTTTTACTAGATGAAAAATGAATATTGACCAGCAAAAATGGTCGTATCGGTAAGAGTTGATATAAATTAGAAAGTAATTGTTTTGTACACTAATACAGCATAAATTTATACAATTTGTAAATACTCTTGATATAAGACCGCATGTTAATTCATAAGCCCAACAAGAAAGTAAGAAATTCTCTACTATTTTGTGTATGAACTATGATATAATAATATTAGTATTTGATTTTAATAAGTTTTTCCAGGAAAATCATATTTTTTTTTCCTATTTAATTAGAACGTTACTTATGGAGCCTAAGAATTTTGTAGACCTAATATTACGATGTTTTATTGAACATTAACTCATAATTTGTATAACGTGTAATGTTCTTAAGCTCGTTTTATCGTATACTATATTATAGTATTAAACTCTGTACAGTTTAGTTATATTTTTTTATGTTGTTCGCTATATAGTTATTGACATTTGAATGACTCGTTTACCGTCAGACCACTGTTGCTATCGATGTTTATGACATTTCTAGTCCCGGTTATTATATACTGTCTTTTTTTTTTTTTATTATTGTAGAGAGACGAGGTTCGGACAGCAGTCGCCCAAGTAACAGGAGGCGGCGCAGAAAGTCGATGAAACGGCGAAGTTCTGGCGGTCCCGACGTGTTGCTCTCGACCGGCCAATCGATGGATTCGTTCTTAGCGCACCGCCGCGGTTCCTTGCCCGTCGAGATATTGGCCACGTCTTTCTCAGGTGAAGTGACCAGCTATACAAATAAGTAACATCCGCGTATACAGCCGATGTGTCGACAGCGGCCGGCACTGTTCGTTTATTCGCGTTATTCGACACCGGTCATCGAAACTGCGGGATTTCTTAACCTCGTAGCCGTAGGTCTCCACGTTATTTTCTCCAAACAATACAAAAACAGTACCTATAAAATGCTGTGACCACTCTTTGGTGCGCATTGCAATCTGAAATTTTTAATCGTAACGTGACGGTTGCAATTTTTCAAATCGCGTTTTTTAAAACGTTCAGCAATTACCGAAAATTAAAGTTTTCGGTTATGGATGGTGCGTCCGTGGCTCGTACTTGACACGGACAAGGTTAAGATGATAGGACTACGCGATTAGAGTGAAACGAAAACACACGAAAATGGTATATTAACGTTGAACGCGATATTTAATTATTTCCTAGTGCATTGCGGTTATACCGTTCCCAACAGAATTCGTCTCTCCGTCCCGCCGGGCCATTTTGCCACAATAATATTGAACGTAAAACCGGCAAATAATTATGCTCACGTGTCATTTGCTCTCATAACGAAGCGTTAACAATTTCTGTGTAACCCGTGATGACGTTATGTGACCTGTAAAATCCCCATTGGATTTGGAATATGTAATAAAACATCAAACAAACGGACCGAACGGTGCGTTTAAAATGCGATTAATATTACAATATTTTTCACTGGCGTCACATAATATGCAATTTATTACGACAAACACTTAAATGTAGACATGGGTTTTATTATTATTTTTTTTTTCCAATGAAAACGGTCACACTAATAATAATATAACTTTCGTGTTCCTAACGATTGCTCGCCGTTTCGAGATTTATCCCCCGTAACAATAATTCATATTATGGCAATCAATGATTTAAATTAATTCGATCATAATATATAATATATTATCCAGTGCTATATTTGGGTGGTCCACAGTATCCAGAATATTTAACTAAAATCTTAAAATTTAATGCCTAATAAATTTGGCAGCACATTTCTTTTAAAAACAATAATGTTTTTCTTCTCTATTTTTATTTTTCCGTTTCTAGCACTAAGTCTATACACAATGTAATTGGTACCTCATAATACTTGTTTAAATGATATAAATGCTGACTGTAGTTTTTGTTTTGTTTTTCAGGTCCGCATTGAAAATGATCAACGAATTTTCGCATCGTAGACTGACAAAATGGAAATAAATTGGACGATAAAATATGCAAGTCATATAATGCGATTAATATATTATTTGTACGCGATTCTCTATATTGCACAAAATATATTATATTAAAATACATGTGTTTGTATTTATGTGTGTGTGTGTGTGTGTATGTGTGTGTGTGTGTGTGTGTGTGTGTGTGTGTGTGTGTGTGTGTGTGTGTGTGTGTGTGTGTGTGTGTGTGTGTGTGTGTGTGTGTGTGTGTGTGTGTGTGTGT